>JAVTVY010036485.1:0-161473 GCA_036873755.1 Hanleya hanleyi
CGACGAAATGGCCAGTTTTCGACACCGGATGTGCCGCCATCTTGAACATACGTGCCGCCATCTTGGATATGGCCCAAAATGCACCGGGTCAAAATACTCGCTTCTGATTGGCTGAGAGCTCTGTGACGGATTTGAAATACTCGCTTCTGATTGGACGAGAGCGCCGCATTGCGTCTGCGCATGCGCAGAATGATATTCCTACCGCACACCCAACCCATCAGATGCCCCTTCACGAATGCTTCACTTTGATACCTCACTCGACCCCATTGGCCCATGAGTGCCTCCCGTAGCTCCAAAACGGCTATTTTCATACCCTTTGGCCACCGCGCATGCGCAGAATGCCGATAGTTCAACCCCACACGCAGTCCATTAGATGCCCCTTCATGAATGCTTCACATTGATACCTCATATGATCCCATTGGACCATGAGTGCCTCCCCTAGCTCCAAAACGTCTATTTCCATACCCTTCGGTCACCGCGCATGCGCAGAATGCCGATACTTCAACTCCACACCCAGCCCATCAGATGCCCCTTCACGAATGCTTCACTTTGATACCTCACTCGATCCCATTGGACCATGAGTGCCTCCCCTAGCTCCAAAACGTCTATTTCCATACCCTTCGGTCACCGCGCATGCGCAGAATGCCGATACTTCAACCCCACACCCAGCCCATCAGATGCCCCTTCACGAATGCTTCACTTTGATACCTCACTCGATCCCATTGGACCATTAGTGGCTCCTCTAGCTCCAAAACGTCTATTTTCATACCCTTTGGCCACCGCGCATGCGCAGAATGCCGATATTTCAATCCCACACCCAGCCCATTAGATGCCCCTTCACCTAAGCTTCACTTTGATACCTCACTCGACCCAATCGGACCATTTTATCTAGGGACTACTTTTTCTCCGCGGAAGCGACCGCATCACCGCCAGACATGACCGCATCACCGCGGAAGAATACAAAGGTCAAAGATTAACCGAACTATAGTGACCTAGATTGGAACTCTTGTGATTGAAGGTGACCTTGGGAAAGGTCCCACTCCCACATCAGCCGCCATCTTGGTCCCACTCCCACATCAGCCGCCATCTTGGTCCCACTCCCACATCAGCCGCCATCTTGGTCCCACTCCCACATCAACCGCCATCTTGGTCCCACTCCCACATCAGCCGCCATCTTGGTCCCACTCCCACATCAGCCGCCATCTTGGTCCCACTCCCACATCAGCCGCCATCTTGGTCCCACTCCCACATCAGCCGCCATCTTGGTCCCACTCCCACATCAGCCGCCATCTTGGTCCCACTCCCACATCAGCCGCCATCTTGGTCCCATCCCACCATCTAGACATGCCTTGATCACGTGATCAAGTTACGCCCCAAATACGGCCCGGGGGCAACAAAAAAGTAGGTCAATGTGCGCTGTAATCCACTTTATATACTACTGCCCTCGCAAGCTAATCAAAGTCTGTCCATTTTAATCAGTCCTCTACTTTGGAGCTTGTGAAAAAATTCATAATCCATTATACGTAGTTTGGGTTCAGCATGGGTGGGATGAGTTGACCAAGTTTGGCCCCGGTAACTCTAAAAACTTCACCACCGCTAGTAGCAAATTCCCAACTGATGATACAGAAATTGCTTGAAACATGTCGTCAGTTTTGTTCCCATTCTTAACTGTCCATATTGACACAGCTATCCAGAGTACGGTGGCTAAAGTTCACGCTCTAAAAATCTTGATCCATCATTCAGATTCAACCTGCTGAGCAAACTATACTGGTAATACCTTGCCAATCGTTGCTAGCTTGATCACAGCATTTCTGTGGAAGGGGAGTCATCCCATATACCTGTATTCGAAATGGCAATACAATACTCATGGACAATCACATACTGAATATATTGTAATGCTATCCTCGGCAAAACCGACCAGTTGAATTAGTTATCCACGCTCATCACAAATCGCGACCTTTTCAAGTGCCCCCAGGAGCTTGTTCTACTCATCTTCGTGGATTGATTTGCACACTTCGCTATACGTAGGTTACCTAAAACAAATTGGAAATCTCCCGCGGGCATATGTTGTAGTCGTTATCTACAAAATTCTAAAAAGTGTGTGCGGGCATAGGGAACCCCATTTATTCTTCACAATTCTGCACAGCATGAACAATACTGTCCTGTTCACGTCACCCAGGTTTTCTTTTGT
Source organism: Hanleya hanleyi (assembly GCA_036873755.1). Lineage (NCBI taxonomy): Eukaryota > Metazoa > Mollusca > Polyplacophora > Lepidopleurida > Hanleyidae > Hanleya > Hanleya hanleyi. The sequence goes on from JAVTVY010036485.1 coordinate 2,192, forward strand.
ACCGATATCCTAGGTTCGGTTGTTGGTCCAGCCTTTGTTTATTCATGGAGACGGAAGGAATGACCGAAGCTGAATCATGCCATTGATCCAGATACCAAAAAATAAAAGATTCACAGTTTCCGCATTGGTGCTGCAACCGAGGCTTCCGACAGAGGCGCATCAGTAGTTCAATTTGTCGTAGCTCAAATCTGATGCTTTCCAATGGTACATAAGAATACATCTGCTCTGTAAACATGACTGCTCTTGACCAAGATTTCTTGTCAAATTGCATACCATATCCCTCTATGTCTGTATGCCCTCCGTTACTCGGTTAGATGAATGTGCCAAGGAGCACCAAGCTTACGGTACGTATGCATGTGCTCACAGAGCAGAAGTCTGTAGAAAATTAGTGAGATTGACCAATGTGTCCGGGTCAGCGATTAAAACTCTGCCAATTTGTTAACTATTGAAAAAATGATTTAATAGCTCTGATGGAAATTGATCAGCTGTGTGACGGTTTGATGTAAGAGACGGAGCATGTAAAATGCAGTAAATATTCACAGAGTGCAAGTTCTTATTCAAAATAAGTATGTAAGGTCCGACCCCGACAGATCACTTATCCACCACCTTACTAAAATATAGGTCAAAATAACGACATACACATGTAGGTCAAATTAATCAAGTACAGAAGGTGAACCTGGGGGACAAGGACCACCAGCAGAGTCTCGCCATATGCAGATTACGATTAGAAGATAATAATTCATGGTGTTCGTGGCGGGGAATGCCGGAGTATTGACAAGAAGTCTGACTGTATTCAAGCCAAAGAATCCCAAGGATCAAGAGTGATTCCTGTTTTGTTCTGTATGGCAGCCACGCTTTTATTGTAGCTCTTCCTGTGGACATCTGGAATGACCACACGGCCCCTAGTTCCGAGAGCGGTATTAGATACAGATATCGAAGAACAAATGATGTAATCGCTCTGCCAACACATCTGAAGGAAATTGATGAGTTATATGAGGGTTAGATGTACGAAACCACTGATAATAAAATGGGTAAATACTCATCGAATGTAAGTTCTTAATCAGAACTCAGAACAAACGACACTGGTTGACCAAGGAAACTCGAAAAACTCCACTTTCACTAGTAGCAAATTTTCAACGTCAATAGAAACCGCATGGAACATGTCGTTCTCATGCTTACCTATGGATATTAACACCGTTATTCAGAGTACTATGGCCAAAGTCTAATCATGATCATCATTCAAATTCAATCTGAGGTGCAGCTACCAATGTCTTTCCAGTCATTGCTATATTGATCACATCCTCGACTACATGGATTTCAAAGGAAGGCGAGTCATCCAATATACCAGTGTTTCAAGATCATGATGACGACGACCCCGCTTTACCTCCAGCAACAACGGCTGTTCCAGTTTGTTCTTTTGTTTTGGACAAATGAAAAGTAAAATTTAGGCATTCGAATTCGTTGATCTCCATTCCTTGTTCAAACAAGCTCTCCGCTTACCAGATGATGAAGGCAAACCCACGATAACATGGGCTCTCAAAATTTAATTCAGTCTGCAAAAGACTGATTAACTTGAACAATGTATGATGAGGCTTACAGGAGAGAAGTTGTCCAAGGTAGGGTTAGTTGGGGACACCTCCGTGCTGAATATATGGCTATCCTCGGCAAAAATGGCCAATATTCAGTTACCAAGCCACGCTCATCGCAAAATCGCAGCTGCCCTACGGGAGTCTGTTTTCCTTATCAACGTAGATTAATTTGCTATACACTGGTCAACTAAAACACAATAGGGTATCTCCACGGGTTAGATTACTTCTTTTGTGCACGCATAGGGAACCTCATTTCCCCCCCCCCCCCCCAATGTAAGCCGTTTATTCTTTACGTTTCTTCACAACATGAACAATGCTGTCCTCTTCTTGTCATCCAAGTTATCTTAGGTATAGTAGGTTCGGCTGTTGGTCCAGCTTTTGTTTACCCCTTAGACGGAAGGAATTTTTGCTGAAAATCGCGTTTGACCTCATTAGTCTAGATTTAAAAAAATCCACAGTTTCCTCATTGGTGCTGCCACCGACGCTACCGATGGGGGCTTATAAGCAGTTCAATTTTGTCGCCTCGATAGAAATCTGTTGCTTTCCAAGTGCACATTAGACGTTTTCTTCTCCATAAGCAGGACGGTGCTTGACCAAAGGGTTGTGTCAGGCTACATACCGTATCTCTCTTGTGCCCCTGCCCTTCATTCTGCTTTCTACTTGAATCAGGATTTCCTTGAAACTTCTGGCTTTCTTGCTTCTTCCTTTTGTAGTCTTGTTGATCGCTATACTGTAGCTAAGCCCATGGACGCATGTCTTAGCGGATAAGTCAAAATGATAATTGTATCCTTGCTAAAGACTTATCGATTACCTGAGCGTGTTGTTTATCATCTGGGATATATGTTTTCCATCGTCAAATCCGCATTCCGTATTCTAGTTGTTTCCTAGAGTTTTGATTGTAACTGTTCACATGAACACCATGAAGCTGATATATGCGAATATATGCGTTATACACTGTAACATGGATGAGTGTTTGAGTACGGCATGGACTCTCGTACCACTCGGCAACAAATGGCCTTGGATTATCCGGTATTTTCATTTTGTAAATACGTCCGTACTTTTTTCCGTATGTCCGTACGTCGTCGGTTACTCGTTTCCACCATATTTCAAGAATCACTATGTCAAGGAGAACCAAACGGTACAAAGCACGCATGCATGTGGTCACAGAGCTGAAGCATATCCACAATTAGTGAGATTGACTCATTTGCCCGAGCCAAAAACTGTGTCAATTTGTCACCAATTGCTTGTTGCAACAATATCTCGTGAGTTACAATAATGAGCTGAGAGTCCATGGTTGTGGGCAAAATACCGAGGTACTGACAGGAAGTGATATGTTCCCACATAGGCCGATATTCTTACTGCATTCATCCCAAAGACATCTCAAACGTGATCCCTATAATGTTCTGTATCTCAGCCACGCTTTTATTGTAGCTATTCATGTGGACATCTTGACTGGATTGCTCATACGGCCCCTAACACCGGCTTCAGCGGAAACAATTGTCAAAGGGCAAATAATGTTATTGCTCTGTCAACACATCTGATTGGAGTTGATTAGTTGTATGACCGTTAGATTTAGGAAACGGCTCATCGTAAAATGGAGTAAATATTCTATAGATGCAAGTTATTATTCAGAATAATAGTCTGTAAGGCCCGATGCCGACCGTGCGCTTATTATCCACCTCGTTAACATATAGGTCAAATAATTGCCTGTAAGTCAAAATAACCAAGTTGGCCGATATTCTGACTGCCACCCAATGACCAATGATATAGTGATTCCGGTGATGCTTTTTTATCTGAGCCACATTTTTATTGTATATGTTCATGTGGACACCTTGACTGGAATGTCCATTTGGTCCCTAACAGCGGATAGGGCTTATTTGGGTTTATTGAACTTACAATAGGAACATATCTGCTTGCCACATTGTTTTGTTCTTTAAGGAAGACTCTGGACATCTCATATTTTTCGAAGCCGCTAGTCACAGACAATAACATAATTCGATTCTGTATGATCTTACCTTTATATTCAGGCCTTGCTTATCAGAAACTGTCAAGTTTTACCTTCACGATAGACCGAAACTGTTGTTGTGGCGCGTAATCTGCACGCAGAGCCGTTACGAGTAGTTCAAAACGGAAGTGGTCGCTTTGACTTTCGGTCTGCCGTGAAGATAAAACTGGACAGTTTCTGATAAACGGAAAATATGAGCCGTCCAGCATTCTTCCAACAACTACGGCTGCTGAATGGTTCGCACGCAGTATAGAAAAGGGCCTCACCGGAGCCATTAAGAACCGTGTCATGCATGCATGCATGATTCACCATCGATGAATAAGGCTAACACCTCATGTAGTTCATAATCTTTATTGCTAAGCAAATGGTATGCTGTGTCATTTTCAAGGATTTCGTGATAACGTTTATCACCAATGTCCATGGCATCTAGTCTATCACCATTATCACTAAGGTCACCGGTAACCGTTATCGCAAAAAAACAATATTGCCTCTTATTATATAACCATTATCGCCAAAGATTATAGGGTAACTTTTGTCACCAAGGTTAATGGTATCTAAGCTAGGACCATTGTCACCGAGGAAGGTGATAAAAGTTATCGCAAGAAGGTATGGTATCATATTATATAGCCAGCCATCATCACCAAGGTTTATAACTGTTATCACCAAGTAAAGGCCATTATCACCATGAATCAGCGATAGCTGTTATCGCAAAAATCTATACTCTTAAAAATATTGTTTTTTCCTTGGTTCATTAGAATATTTGATTCTACATGGAACCAAATTTGGTTCTGTGTAAAACCAAATTTGGTTCTTTGCATTGTGTCGTACATTAAACTTTAGTTCTTTATTTGGTTCCAGATCAATTGTACATCAGACAAAGAACGTAATTTGGTTCCATGTTTAGCCAAATAGTGATATACAGTTGGAATCAATGTCAAGAACTCAATGCCGTAATGTACGACACAATACAGAAAAAATTGTTTCCACACAGAAAAGATTGGTTTCGTGTAGGAACAAATATTTAAATACTGTGTTTGTTATGTTGTTATATTGCCCTGCATTATCACCAAGGTTTACAGGGTAACTTTTATTAAAAAGGCCCATGGTATTTAGTCTATGAAACATTAACACCAGGAACGGAGGTAATCGTTATTGTCAAAAACAACAGCCATTATCACCAAGGTTCCCGGTAACCTTCTTCACCATTGCTCATAGTATCCATGGTCATTATGACAAACGTCTATAGGTCAACCCTCATAACTAAGGCCCTTAGTATATATTTTATTGTCGTTCTCGTCCAGGCCCATGGTAAGGAATGCCTCAAGTTGCATGACATGCGCAGTTCAGATTTATGTCTTTGTACATTGTCTGAATGATTTTACTTTAATATTCACAAAAGTGATTCCAGTTCGAGGAAACAAACCCAAGAACTTAGTCATTCGAGAACGCTGATGTTCACGAATATAACCGTTTGGTATAATAACCTTGTATTTCAAAAATTATATTCAACATAAACTTAATCAACGAGGGCTCGTATCGAAGAGAAAACATGGTATATTTGACTGTCCATATAGTATGTTAAAGGTGTGAGTAGTATCTCTGTCTATCCGTCAGTGCCGATTTCCATGTATATCATGGTAATATAATAGTGTTCATGTCGGTATTATATATTAGTACCAGGAAAACAGTGAGTTCACCATGCTAAACCGCAGAGGCATTTCAAAACAGTTTCTTTGGTTGACCGAAAGATTGGCTCCTTGGTTGGAATCCGAAACAAATGAAGGTTTATTGTCTATACAACTTCGCGAATTATACCCGGTACCGAATTTCTTCTGTTCAACATAAACTAAGTTTATGACATGAACTCCTGGTATACTTAAACAAATTATATATGTATGTGAGAGCTATTAGCATCATCACAGTTGAAAGGTTATGAGAAGGTTTTATGATAATCGCCTTGAAGTTTCTTAGTTCCAGGTGGTTTGGCCGTGAGATAAAAATTATAGCACACATGAGATAAACATATAAATGAGTAGAATGAGCAGTGAAACATTATGGTTTAGATAGGAAATCGGATAATCCTTTAACCGCTTGCATATAGAGACACGCACAAATACAATGGTGTCGTCGAGATATTCTTTTCACGTGCTGGAAATCATGCAAATTTATGACAAAACGTGTCATTAAAATGCCATAGTAATAAGATTTTTAGTGGGCTGTCAATCTGAATAGAGAAACTAAGAAATCTGGTTATACCTTTAGCAGAACAGTTCATGTGGGAAAAACGCTGTGACATAATTTTTTTCATCACCAATTTACGGATAATCTGTTTCCACAAATTATGCATTTACTTATAATTATGAATAGATAGAACATGTATTTGGTGAATTAAAATTTCATAAAAGCCGACAAATAGTGCTGGCGATTAGGTGCTTTACTCTGGGTGTCGCTGGTTCGAATCCCGCTCGAGACTCGATAAATTTTCTGCACTAGAATCTGTGCTATACTAAGATAGTGTAATCCCAATATAACGAAAATACTGCGATACGATCACTTCTAAATGTCAAAAATATCTTCCTTCATAAAACATGTTCATATTGAAGAATTTAATGACCAGCAAGAGTACATGGTTTGTTGTCAAATGTTTCATCATCGCCATATTACTCCAAAAGTCTATTCATCGAAACAAAACCAAATCACGAAAATTAACATTTTCTGATATGTTGAACAATGAATTCTATAAAAGATAACCATTAACGCTCCAAAGCAAAATAATTCTCGGAACTTCATATAGAAATGAATGTGCTAAACAAATCCCATAGGCATATTGTGGAGATGACATTTTCCACTATTGGCACCTGTTCTAGGGTGATTTTGAAGTTATAATGAACAGCTACAGGAAGACTGGCAGATATACTGGTGTTACTTGAGAGTGGATGTTCGGGCCTACCATGTAAACCCATTCTCTCCTGCAAGGTTGTGCTCTGAGATAAATCGACTTAAACAACAGTATTATGAAAGCCATAGGGGCCTTCACCAGCAGTCGAAGTGGAACTGCTCACCAGACAACTTCCACTGTGCTCGGTTGTCTCCCCTTGCATTTCACACACCCAGAATCGAAAGGAGAGATCACTGCAAGTCCGAAAGTGAGCGACCAAAAGGGGTTCCTTTTATTTTTCTGTATCCACGTACAGATCTTTCGAATGTTTTAATATTTTTCATTTTCTCGAGTTTTCACTGCAGCGGTCGATGCCGACATCAAACCAATTGAGTGAATTGAAAACTTATGAACTTTGGACACATTTGAAACGATACCTGCGATGAATGTATGTAGAATATCATGGATATCGAAAATAACATTAATCACATAATAAAATGATTCCATTTTGTCTGTAATATTTTTTTAACTGATCAAAATATTCAGAGGATACCGTTTTCCGTAATTAAATTTTCTAAATTAGGATAATATATATACTTTTATACCATATCAGTTATGGGCATTTTGACATGTCACGAAATGTATTCGATAAGATTTTTCAATTTCAATGAAATTCGAATTTTACGACTTTATTTTGTGAACAGAATATTGTAGCTATAGGAAACTGTGGATCATCCCAATGGCATCTATCTCATCAACTGACTTTTATGGAAGACGAAGATGTATACCATGATTTGTTATTTGTTAAAATCATCCTCGAGAAAGATAAATAACAAAACATTATTAGGGCCTACTTATATTTGAGTGAGTATATAATTATATTTTCTGTGTACTTTTATAATCGTTGTAGGAAACATTGCGAAAGTCTATCGGTTATGTAGGATCATTACCATGAATAATACGGGACTATATTGGGGATACTTTTATAAACACGGGTCTACATCCACGAGACTATTGATGGTTGATATCATTGAGAGAGGATATAACAGGGTTTTGGTGAGTATGTTCACACATGGGCTTTATGTGCCAGTCAACGGTAGCAAAGTGATCACTGGGTTCGCCATAGGTCACCGTCAGACGGACAGACGCCGTGTTGGAGTGTACTCGCAAATCGCACGGTCAAATTTATACCGAGTCTGCTCCGTTTGTGCAATTATTCATATGTTCCCTACTATTTTATTGCCCGACGGGGAAGGCCAGTGAACTGCGGCAGAGTATCTCTCGTTAATTGTCATTATTTTCTCTCTCTAATTCCCTGCGACGATTTCGCCTACATTCTACTCGTATTGTTCCAAGAGTTAAGCGTTCTGTCATTTACATTTCGTTAACGCGAAGCAATAATCATTTTATAATTTCCCAAACGCTCATTTCTACAGGAGAATATCTAAGATGTGTATTCTTGAATATTGTTTTGTTTCAAAAAGAAGGGAGCTAATTTCAGACGCTATTTTGGTAATAAGTTTAATTTAATAAATAGTGTTTCATAGATTAAAAAAATATATATTAAACTGCAAGTGGGATTAAAAATCTACAAACTCGAGGATAAAATTAAAGAAGTAGATATTATACACGAGATATTGAAATTATGGAATCAAAATAGTAAATCCTCATTTTACCTTGGATAAGTTCAAAGCATTAACCCTTAATTTTTTTACTAATGAAATCAATGAAGGGCGTCCGATATCTTCTAAATATTAATACATGATGAGCGATTTTATTTTAACAACAATGAGAAATACAGTAAACTGTTAATATGTATAATGGGTCTTTATGAGGCACAGTGGCGGCCAGATTACCGAATTATCAACCATACGTGATACACCATTGAGGCATTATCGTCTAGAACGACTGCATTGTGTTCTTGCTTCGGGCAATGTGCAACTCACGACTTTCCAAGGATGCTAACGGAAAAGACACACGTCGCGCCTGGGGCAGAATGGCTGTAGTCCGGAGAGAGCACTTCTGTATGGAAAGTCCTGATGACAACCAGGCTCAACACTGGCCAGGCTATAACGTAGATGCACGCGCTTCCATCCTCTTCTCTAAAGCTTAAGTTAAAATTTCCTTGCAGCAATATACGTTGATGGCCTCAGTTACGATCCACTTCACGGAGTTTCGACATTGTCTGCTACTTCTCTTTGGCCTTTCGTTCGACGCCCTTCCTCTCGGTTGATTTGCTAAAATTCTGCCTCAGTTTTGTTTTCGTGTCTTCCTCGCAGCTTGGACCTGCGGATGTCAAAAGTCGCCTGGAGAAAACAATTTTCTCCCGTTTATCTGAAGAGTGGCGGATTCATCCTTTCCTTCGCCTTGAGAGCCACATCGTTGCGCCATTTAGAATTCTTCCGTTCCCCTTAATGATCCATACTGTAAGATATGAGCTGTTAATGACACAATAAAATTAGTCAAAATTAATTTATGGATTTAACAGCTCGTATATTTTTTATTCATTGTGATTTTAAGATTTCGATATACATGTACACATATTTTTCAGTTATAGAAATATTTTTCTTCCAAAATATAAATTAATTAAATTATATTAGGCGGATACATATAATTCAGCGCAGGGACAAATTTTCCAAATACGTATATTTTGCCTGTACATGTATATATCTTTAGGGTTTTTAGCATTAATTGCACTTAGATTATAATACGAATTCATAGGTTAGGAGATCAGACCGAAATGATTGAAACCTATTTGAAGTGCATGTTATTCAGGATATGATCGGGCAAATGTACCTAATCGAGTATTTCTAAATCTCAATTTTCTAAAATTCTGACCATGCAGACTATCTCAAAATACTGGAATATATAAGGATAATGCAATTACTTAGATTCTTAAAATATTTGAGCAGCGTATTGGGCAGATGAAAAACTTGTATGAACTTACTTTTCAAACTATTAATTGAAATACTCTCGGACTATTTTCTGCTTTGTCTTTGGGATTCGTCCATTAAATGTAAATATTAAAGTTATTATTATAACAATCGAATACTTTTTGATCATGCGTATAGATTCCTTGCGATTGGTTATCATTTATTTTAAGATGCCTTTCGCATCTTTATACGTCCGGTCAAATTCTCGTCTTTTATGTCTTCTTAAACATAAGGTGTTGATTTCCGAAATTCGGAATTAATAATTTTATTTATACTTATTTATCTTGTAAATTTTCCATTTCCTGGCATATACGGTTACAGGACTTTAATGAAGCTCGCAGTTTTAAAAATCGTAACAATATATTCAATTCGTCGATTGCTTTGGAAAGGTCGATTCCACTATCGGTTGTCAGATAGATTGAAGACACAATATCGAGTTATTTTTCAAGATTTATAGCGTAAGGTAGCTGCCGTGTTGTTGTTGTTGGTGGTGGTGATAATGATATACTCAAGTTTCGTCTCGGAATGTTCGAATAAGACCTACAATTAAATCTTGAATCGCGAAATTCTGAAAGCAAGGTTTTCTCCAATCGCAGAAAACTAGAATCATCAAAAATGTCGCCAAGATTCAATGTATTGTGTAAGATGGGATATCCCGTCCCGTTGAGGAGGCTGCCAGCATAAACACGTTTCCGTGTGGATAGGTCTGCTCAATACGGTTCTCTTAACGCTCATTCTTCAAACTATTTCTTAAACATTCGCGACTCCTTACGGCAGGAACAACTTTTCACGACCATTTAAACTCGGCACCGTTTTTTCTCCTTCAAGAAAAGCCGTATATCCACTGTCGGACAATCCTCTTGTATTCGCCCGGAATAATTAGTTAAGTTGTCTTCGGACGGCCTTTACATTTGATTTTATTTAAAATCTCTAATCTCTGCTGGACGCATGAGGGAGTTTTGTAGAGGCGGCTAAAGGGAATACACTACAATCAGTGAAAATGTTGCTTCAGGGCAGGATTTCTCTACCTCAACGTACTCAAGGTGACTTGAATTTGCGCGCTATCTCATTATTATGTCCACCCCGACTCAGTGCTTTAAAAGCTGATTAGCTCAGAGAATGATCTATTGCGAGGGGCGGAGTTTAAGGCAGGACGGGCGATTCCATTTACAACCACAGTTTATTGTCGGGCAACGGTGGGCTGGAATGAACAACATCGAATCGCAGAGCCTTCCTTCATAAACCTAAATATTTTACTTAGTTTTGAGAGGCATTGCTAGACAGTTTCGAGCATTTTGAACAGAATTTTGAGGAAGCGAGTGAAAAACATATCTCTTACGTGATCTAGGGATTTGTGTATTACTGTACGTCGATGAGCTGACACCGGTGACAGCCTACACGCTGTCGTTTCCTGGCCTCTACGACAACTCAGACTGTGTAGATGCCTTTCAACACTGTGACCTTTTAGTTGATGGTAATTTTCCAAACTCCTCGCCCGAAAGATGCAGCGTGCTTCGGAGAGGCGAAGTTAACGCGCATTACCTAGTTGACTATACAATACTATGTAGCCTGCAAGCTCTTATCTTGTCACAGACTGGTAAAGTTAGAAGTCGACGGCGCCTAGTTTATTTTCTCCTCAACTTCTGTGCACGGCTTCTGGCAACTTGAACTAGTATCAAGTATACGATATTATCACCAGTTAACCGAGAGAGGGTCTGATCCGAAATGTGCAAGGAAGTCGGAAAACTATTATGGCAAGCAATCTTGATAAACAATACTTTGACGCGATACGTTTGAAGTACTTGGGTATACTTGTGAGCTCTGACTTACCCTCCGGGCCGAAAACATTAGCTTGATGGTTTTAGAAGTACCAACATATTTTCTCTGTCAGAAAAAATCCCTGGGAAATACAGCCAAGTTCTTCGTGCGTTAAGTAGAGTACAATCGCTCTTAAATGGTTCTGTTAAGTAAAATAACTGGCCATAAAGTCCACGTTTGGTTCGTCTCAGCTGTTCTGTCTCTGTCCTTATAATCCAATACTCTAAGATTCACTTATGGTCATTTTCACTCAAAACATCCGCCAAGTCACTAAGACACCAAAATGACATGAAGAAAGCAAGCACTGCTGACAAAAGTAATTCCTCTTCATGAAAAACGACAAGTACTTGGTTCTGCAGATAGTACATCAAAACTGCACGCGGGTAGACCTGACAGCACGCGGGTAGACCTGACAGCACGCGGGTAGACCTGACATGCATACATAATTTGTCTCACTGATTGATACTGATGCGTACATTATGCGCTCGCTCTGTATGCTATATGTATCAACGGGAGTAGTTTTTGATGCTGATGAACTTGAAGGCTCTTGAATCATTTTCATGGTGAATCCTTCCTTGAAAACCTGAATTACGACACAATCGGACGAGCTCCGACCACTTGGCGGCCCCCGCTGGTTGAAAGTCAGACCGCCCGAAGCTAGTCCCGTTTGACAGGTCATTTGTTATACCGGTCTATAGTAACAGAATAGTGATTGACAGATTTAGTGGAACGAGCCACAAGCACCGACAGCTTACTTGTTAAACTGGGCCTGTGATGACGGCAGGCTAGATGGAGGTTTTACCCCGTTTGACAGTTTTTCTCCTTCTTTGACAGGGTCTGGGATTTGTTTATACCCAGGAATACGTACGCAGCAGGACAGAGGTGCAAAAACTTACGCAATAAATAGGCGGCCGGTCCCCATCTTTCGTGATCGTCCATGGCTCAACGGGTGAGTTTTTATGTTATACCGTGTTTATTATAGTCTGTGGTACGTCAGACGGGACAGCTTGTAGACAACCCCTTGTTTTACGCTTAAATTTATGGGCATCCCAGCTTTAATTTTACCATTAATAATATTTATGGGGCGATGATGAAGGAGCGTTGTGGAGATGGCCATTGTATACTGGATTGGTACATAACTTCTTTTCTTGCAGTTTGAAAATGACCTGCCCCATTATGGGACCATGGACAATCACACGGCCATGTATGACCCTCACCGGAGCGTGGGTAGCCATGCCCTGTCCCACACCTCACTAAACCATACTCCCATCCATCAGTACCCGCCCTATACATCATCCAGCAATATGCCGGCAGTTATGAATTCATCCCAAGACTCCCAGCTCAAACGGGACAAGGATGCAGTATATGGGTAAGTGTGCAGATATATGTATGTGGGTACTATCTGGTGTTGTCTCTTCTGCTGTATATATAAATAGATATAATGACATGTGTACTCTAGGGCCAATTTCCAGCATAGAACACATCAAATAACGTACATACGGTACATATAGTCATCGTGTTTAACCCTGTTTAACCATGCCTGTCCTCGCAGCCTCACGTGTGCCTTCGTCGTATGTTATGATTTTCCCATGCCTGTCGTAATGTAAAACAGGCGCAACAAAATGAGATTTGACGCTTGTGTAATCGACTTATCAATGTGTAGTTTATCCCTGTATTCAGTAGTAGTATATAGGTACCTAGAATGGCCCTATTCGTTAAGGGAAGAGGCCCGGTTAGCGACCCGGACGACGTGTTATGATGCCCTTATGCCGTCGTAAGCGGCAATTCCCGGGGCAGTGTTGTCATTCTCTATCGCTTTACCCCTCAATACTAAGGCCATAGACGAAATCAACATGGCCGCCATTTTCGTAAATATTTCTCCCTTATTTTTTCACAGGCATCCACTATTTCCATTGCTAGCTTTAATATTTGAGAAATGTGAGCTAGCAACATGTACTCCCAGAGAGCCGGGGGTGGCCGGGGGTGATGTATGCTCGTCAGAATCCTTCAACGAGGATATAGCAGTTTTCTCCAAGCAAGTGCTAGTATGTATATATTCTGTTTATCTGTTCATTGACCATTCCCCTACTCTGGTGTATTGGCATTATCTACTGCGATTGGGACCCACCAACCCTTTTATTTTATTAAATTATTAGCTAGTTTATTGATTAAAATACATGTAGAATTATTTGTGCAAGGTCATTGGCGATGTCTGTACCTCTCCCCTCAAAATACATATAAAGATCCAGCAGTGAATTTGTAGTTTTTTCCCCAAAAATTTTAAACGATGAATTTTCGAAAGTTCTCACTGTTTTGGAGTGTCAATTTAGTGAAAGCAGCATGCTGTTAATTTGCCCATCCCTATCCTGTTGTTTCGTGCGTAAATAGATTATAACTCTTTAACTGGGTTGCCAACCCTTTTGAATTGTTCCCTTTCTCTCAGGCGCTGTGTGTACTGGACGCACATTAGCGATATTTCATTGAGGTGTTTGGGAAATTGCTGGATTAGACCAGTTACTTATGTAATTATTACTGACTATTGTCCGTCTTTAACGACACGCTAATCTAATAGCTCATGCGTCCATAATGACACGAGTCATAAAAGCGAGGAATGAGATCAAGAATTGACCGAGGGAGAAAACGCACAAGATACGATTCTTCCTTATTTTCTCCCACGATCCACATTTTCTTGCAATGTTCGCTGAGGGAGACATTTGGCCCGATCTGGATTACTGACATCAGGCTGATTCACGTTTTGTTTATGGAATTATCTTTATGAACACGCCACCTAAAACCCCAGACAAAGGGCCGAATATTCCATGTTTTCTCTTCCCTCTAATTAGTAAGTTACTGGTCGTATTCACGCGTTAAATTAATATTCGATGACGCCATTGTTGGTACCATTTATTTCCCCACAATTTCTCTTATTTTATCCACAGGCCAGATCGGATAAACCATTATTCTCAGCGAACCACGAATTGGATAGTTTGGTAAGTAGATTTTCTCATGTTTAATGTAACAAGAATAGTGAAGAAAAGATTTGCTTTTATTAATATTAAATCCAATTATTAAACATAATATTAATTCAATTAAACCATGCAGCGTAATATTATTATGTTTTGTATAGAATGTGACACTTATAATCACGTGTTATTATTGTTGTAATATTAAAATATATGAAATTCAGCATAAAATATAATAGAAATTTCCTTTCAACACATTAAAGTTAAACATAAAGTAGAAATGGTTATGGTTCATGGAAGCTATGGAAACCTCTTCCAACATAATACTTCCACACCGAAGACGATCTGAATATGTGTGCCATTTAATCCATTGAAAGTCAAGGAATTGCTTTGGATCACTAAATATAGAGCAAATGAAACTTAAATACAGCTATCGCATGATTCACGATAATTCAAGAGACAATATCCGGTTCCCAGTATGTGAAACAATCGTATTCTCAAATTCAGCTTGTGGCCATGCAGGATCGAGTTGTGTCCTATATGTTCCAAAACAACAAAAATCACTGACCTGGTGTTGTTCATATATATATATACACATGATCGACGATCTATTCAGCTGTATTTAATAATTAAACATGTAGGGCATACGATTAAAATATTTGTACAATTTTATTCCATATTTTAACATTTTATTTTAAATAAAAGATATCTCCGCGATATACTATATACTAACGAAGTGGTCATCTGTTTTATGAAGAAAAAATCTGGGAATTCCCTTCTTAAGCTCATTAATATTTGTGTGTGACAGGGGCCTGGGCAAATGATTAATGGAGGCAACTGCCAGATGTAAAAAGATACACGAGAATAAAAAGGCCTGACGTATGAATTCTTGCCGACATGGTCCCAGTGTTGTCAGATCCACACGGCCCCTCAATTTGTAGTCCCTCCGCGTATTGCAGGCGTACTATAATTTACGCTTACATGTTTGGCGGAGACACCTATTATCATACAAGAGAAATTAGATGTAGTCGTTTAAAACACGGCAATCGTCGTATGAAATTAGAGACAAAAAATTATAAAGAAACAAAGCCTGGAAACTTACATTAATTAGCATGCATGTCTGTGATAACATTTTTGACAGGTATATTCCTTTTAATTTCTGTATTTATAGTTGTCGGTGATTTATCTATTCCTACATGAAGTATTTATTGGTCTATGTTCTCACTTTTCTCATGCTATGTCATTTTCATTCAATATTCCACTCAGATGATACAGGCGATTCAGGTTTTACGATTTCATCTATTGGAATTGGAAAAGGTTAGTATACATAACTTCAATAGTTTTTTGTGCTGAATATGCTGTAGAAAACGCAGAGAACATTTATACAGTTAGTTATACGTATTTGGTTGTCGATCCAAGCATCCGTATTGTTGTTCAATGTACAACATTCTATAGCAGACAGTCAACATGCAAAATAGTTTAACAACAGAATTAATAAAACGTACTTAACTTTTGAACAAAAAACATAGTTCAAGTGACATAATACTGAAATAAACAAATTTTGATATTTCCAGAGTAAAAAAAATTCAAAATATTTTGACTGGGTCACGTTTTATAAATTGACGAATGGACATCTGATCTAAACAGAGTGGACTTGATTGTCGGGTACTGGGGGTTGATTGTCGGGTACTGGGGGGTTTCCGAATGCTAACGTTTAGACTGGTCATGGATATAGGAAAATGAGCAGATGTTTCGTTCAATTCAATATCGCCTTTTGCATGCATAAGAGGATTTTGGGAAACAGGATAGATTATAATAGTATATGACGGATATATACTGGCTGGATATATATTGGATCTGCTCTTCAAGATCGGAATTTTGTAGACCAACATTTGACCATAAAGCGTGGCATGATGGATGATTTAAATCGCTCTAAAGTGGACAATTCATGATTTCTACCATGTCCCTTTTATTATCAGTTGCAAAAATAATATTTTCTGTGAATTTTCTTAATATAACATTTCAATGACCAGTCCATCTTATGTGTCGTTTATTGTATATAAACTATATATATTATATAATACAAAATGGTATACGGGTTTTGCATGGTATTTATTTTGTGTTGATTTCAGCGACTTTTTCGTTTGAAGTTATTTTTTATTGGGCCAAACATTGCATTAGGACAAAAATCGCATTAAATAGGGAAACATTTGGGGCCTTAATTAAGGAAAAATAATTAATCCATATTGTAGCAAGTCGTATTAATATTACAATTTCTTTTGTATAAAACTTTTCATCATTAAATGTATTGCGTAATTTTTCAAACTTATTCATTGCCTCTGTTTCATTCTCTTTTCCTTAGGTGCACGAACTTTGTGACAATTTTTGCCATCGTTACATCAGTTGTTTAAAGGGCAAAATGCCCATAGATTTAGTAATCGACGACCGGGAAGGGAGTACTGGTACCCCGGGCAAGATAAGTTTGGACGGCACGACGCCCGACCCCACAGAAACAACCGACCAGGTAAATATATACTTTATTTCCAAGAAAACTGTATCAAATTTATACAGTGTTCATGTTTGAAAAAACGAGGGAGCCAATATGCGCGGTGCGTATAGAATCTCGATTCTCTGTTGGGATTATTGATTTTGCCGCCTGTCTTCGAAATAGTCTTTCACCTTGGTGTATGTCTGGGATTCTACGTTAATACAATTTTAGAACCTTGATACACTTGAAACATTCGTGCAGTTGTTAAGTACTTTTAGGGAGTTTTAATATCAAATAGGTCAGATGAGGTGTACATCATATCTCTGTATGATAAAATATTTTAATGAACCGTTCGAAGTTTACATGTGTTTTTGATGTTGTGGCAGAACGAATCGTTTCCTAATTGAATGGAAGTCGTTACTTTAATTAGAAAATGATGTAATAATAGGTAGTCGTTAAAATGTAAGAAAATCCTGTAATGTTTAAGGATAATGTTCTTAGCAGGACTGTGAATTAGTGGCATCTACTGTTCGGCTTGTCTACTATTGCACGTATTCTGCACATCATTAGGCCATTATTTTAATTACTCTTAATGAGCGGACTTCCATTCAGTGCCCATAAAGTGGCCTTAGGTATGTGCCGTGAAGGTCCACGGAGACCAGAACAGTTAATCCAGCTTTTCTTGTCAACTATTTCACAGTTTCCAAATTTTCCTGGGATATGAAACTAGAACTTTAGCTGTGTTTTGAACCATGTCGCTGCACGATGTTACATGTATAGGCTTCGTGCAACTCGGACAGAACATATTGAAAGGTTATATAGAAAGTCTCTGTCCAAACCAGAAGTTTTCTATTATATCTCCACCAGGCCTATCGCTTATTCCCCAGTCCATGCGTTCAGAGTTATCTTATACCGGGAGGCATTATTAGTTTTGAAAAAGCTATTTTGACATAGCCGGGTCAGCTTGTAATAGGGGAAGCCTTAATAACATTGCCTCTCCCAGACAAACCCGTCTTATTCGTCCGAATTCAAGGTCTAATGCCCCGTCTAATGACTTTTATTTCTGCGATTTTTTTCTCGTTTTTTATACAATGGTCAGGCGAGACCGAACATAACCGCTGAACTATTTTTTTTTTTTTTAACGATGAAAATTTATGAACAGTTTTTTTCTCGGCTTTTCACTGAGGTACCGTCTTATCAAATATTCTTCTTAACAGTATTGCAGGCAATTACGGTTTCTCTGGCTTTGTTAAGTAGCTTCAACGCTGCACACTATATCCCCTCCCTTTTTCACAAAAGACAGTCCCCTGGCTGCTAAAAGCAGAACGGGACCCTATAATCTGTGTCACTCCCCGTCTTTCTTACCATCTCTCTCATTCCGGGTTTGTGATTTTCCCTTCTCTGTGTTTTCTAATAACATACCGGGGTCTAGCTTGTCGCCATGGAACCTTAATAAAAATTGCCGGCGATAAGGAAATAAGCATTTGTGTGGCGAAGAAAGAGCAGTATACGTGCTGAGGACGTGTGTTCTTTTTGTTCATTACTGAGATTAGCTCAAAATTTTCCACAGCCGGTATCGCACTTTTGTTCTTGAAAGTTTCTTTTCGTATGACAGTTAAGGATATATTTAAAAAAAAGCGAAACAATTTTTCAGAGAACGGCAACCATGAAAACCCATTCTAGCAAATTAGCAGGAATTAGTGGGAAGTTGGCATTAAGACCATCGTTAGAGGAGTTATGGCGTGTTACGTCAGTCATTGTTGATCTTTGTTGAGAATTCTATTTAGACAGTCTGCACTGGCGACATACACCTCCCCCAAATCCGAAACTCCCGCAGAGAAAAACTGAGTAAATTTTGAAAATGGGCATACTCAGAAACAAGGGTGTTGTTGGCCAATACTACGATGAAAAGAACTAGTCCAATTGGCTCACCTCCCTGCTGCTCGGCTGGCAAAAGACGGCAGAATGGCCTTGAGCAAGAATCTTTTGCTTCAGCGAATGTATTCACTCTTCGTTCAAGTGTATACGGTAGAAATCCCCCAGTTATCCTGGGTCGGGCGTCGGGGCGTATTAACCGTCCCCGTGGATAGCGACGGGGGATCCGTGGCATATAGTAGCCGGTTCAATGCAGACAGAAGTATGCTATTAAAACAGGGAGGGAGGGTCGCCCTACATGACCAATCGGCCCCTGTATCCGACACACCGCTGTGGTCGGAGAAAATTACCCTCGCTAGTCATTTTCAGCCATTCACTGATCAGACTTTATTCAGAGGTAGTTATTGACATGGGGAACAACAAAACTGCAGTATGTTCCAGTGTGAATTATTTGCACGGCCGTCAAGTTAATGAAAAGTTTTATGTGCAAGGCGATGATGGAGCCGATCATTAACGAGGGTATAAAACTTCGGCCACAGCCTTCCCATGATTCCCCTTGTGAAGGATAGCAAGTTTTCTCTCTATCTGTGGCTGTATACAAGCTCTTCAGTCTCCGATAACTCATCCAGTAAATCTAGTTTGTTATATAGTCCCGTTGTAGGTGATAAGACGGTTAATATACATAATCCTTATTAACCTAATCCCGGATATCCATTTATCTTATCACACAATGATATATCGTACATGAGACCGTATTCATCTATCACACAACGATATACCGTATACGAGTCAGTGTCCATCTTTTTCCCACAACGATATACCGGGCATGAGATTATTCATCTATCACATAGCAATACACCGTACATGATACAGTATTCATGTCACACAACTATATACCATACATGAGATTATTCCTTTATCACACAACGACATAGCGTACAAGAGACAGCAATCACCTATCACACAAAGATATACCGTACACGAGACCGTATTCATCTATTGCTCTAGTCTTACAATGGCCATTAAGATCCAGGGCTAGAGAATACCTGTAACACGTTTTATTTGTATCCTTGGATGGGATAAAAACATATAGTCAACCTAAGTTTTGAAACATTGAAGAATGCCTGGACTCAATCAGCCATTTTCCAAGATGGCGGCCATGGCTAGTTGAATACAGGCCAGGCTTGTATCGCAAACATTTCGAAACTGACAAGATGAACGACATGAGAGATACGGAGCTGGGATGAAGGACACCACAGGGGCAAGAGTGAAGTCTCCCCATCAGGATATCGCTTTACACAATATGCAGCTCAGTATTTTAATGAACTAGCGTTTTAACAACTTCAGAACTAAGTATACTTTCTTTATACAAGCGTTTTCAGGAGAAATTTCTCGTCTGCATGTAGCCTACCCTCACCCAGGACATACGGCGCTTCCCCAATTCGATACAGGTTTTTCTAACGGTGTAATTCGATATAATGGGCCAAATGAGCTCGGTTCAGGCTTTTGTAAATCGTAAAGGGAGTCGAAGTGAAAGTGATGCGGGGGAAAGGAAATAAGAAATCAGCGGGAGACTCGTCTCCTCAAAAGCCGGCTCCGTCTGGCGTTGACTGCCCATCGGTGCAACTGTCACAGCCAAATGTTTGACGTGGGGATAGTCAAATGTTTTGCCGTGGAAGGCCACAAATGTCAATTTAGTAATCTGTGTTGATTACGATTTTTTCCACTCTGCAGACGACATGATACCGAGCGGATTTCACAGTATACGATACATAGACCAGGTCTTGCTGCGCGAATTCTCTAATTGCGTGAATTTTCTGAAGGAAAACTATTAAAGCCGATATCGCGCATTAAGTCAGTGTAATAATAAGCATATTGTATCATAATTCTCATTTGATGAGAAATCAAGAGTAAACAGTGTAGTGTACTGCTGCACTGGTATAGCCACACATTTTGTGGATGATGCTCGTTGTTTATATGATATTCGGTATCATGATTATTTTCTATATTGCCTAGACCCCGGTGAAAGCCCATCTGTCTTAAAACCCCTTTCTCTCCATCGAGAATTAAGTTTTTCTTTCCATCTTTTACCATTCTATTCTGTCGTTAACCGTCCGCTCAAATGAAACGTTATAGGTGGATAATTCAATTTCTGTTTGAACAGAATTCTGACCCGATGTGAAGTAGTTGGAAGTTTAATGTCTCAATTGGAAGAATGTGAAAATCTAATAAAGTGTAGCAAATCAGATCATGCTGAAAGGGACTCTCTCCAGTCCTGGCTACGGGCCGTCTTTGATTGGAACTAGTCTTCTTTCATTGGTTTTACGAATAAGGCTTTTCACGCGCCCCTTTTCTTCTTGCCTGCTCGCGGCTTTTGTCGCTCTGAAGAAATGTTTCGCCGATTGGGCTCTAGCTAAATACGGAGTAACCATATAAGCTCTAGGTCAGTTTGCTCAGAAAATATCATTAGCCGTTTCCATCGAGCTCTGACAAAATAGAGTAGCGATTAGTGATTAGCAGGCAGGGACTTCAAGTATAATAGCACTGGATAAGGCACGAACGACGAATAAAAGCCGGCGGAGTTTATTTTACGTGGGGTATCTAAAGCGCAAATTTCACACAAATATACAAAAGAGTGCATCTATTCAACACGTCCGCTACACCGGCTCGAAGATCTCTGACGCGCAATAATGGTTTTTTGTGCAAACTATTTAGCGATATTTCAATAAGTTGCCTTTCTTAAACACACGCGAATGTCTCCAATTCTGTTGCAGAAACTGCCAAGCTTGCGTTAAGTTTAACCGATCAGTATTTTCTTGTCTGCTTCAAAGCATAGACGATTGTATTTCTCGCCAAGACTTGAATGGGTGTAGGTGGATTTACTGTCAGCTGTCGGGAGGAGGGGTGCTTGGCCTCCGTTGTACCCTGACCATGAAGGATACCGCTTAACAAACTAGCTAATTTCCTACAGATAATTCCTGGTGAATTTGTTTATTGATAAAGGTGTTGACTTACCACAGACAACTCAACACCATGCACCAGACCTGATAGAGTATAGAGGTCGACAAGCTGGGGTTGTAAGCCCGACCTACAGAAATTGTCTGGAAGAATACTAGTAGTTCTGCCCTCTACTATAAACCATTCAATCCGAAAAAAAAATAGTACTTGTAGGCCACTTCCATTTTCTCCACCCCTCCCCCTCCCGTTATTTGTATCCTTTCCACATTCATACTGTGTAATTAACGATAAGGTTTCATCTCTAGCATGCCCTATGTCAGTTTTACGTCTATTTTAACAGGCCATTAGTTAAATGTTAAGTTGCAGTATATACAGCCGTCTTCACGGTCATATTCACAGATTGCCCCCATTGTGATCTATGGCCACGTGGATCACATCCTCACATCAATAATAATTAGCCGTGATGATGATGATTATTTTGTTTACATTGGTTGGAGTATCACGCCCCGTGAATAGGGGATATGTTGACAGCAGTTACTAATGGCCGCAAAGAGAGCAATCTAGTCTGGAGTTTGCATGCCAAAAAGAAACCCATGTTGCGTCACACTTTGAGGTCAACATGTTAAAAGAGCTGATTTTTTTTTAACCAAGATTCATCTCTAAATATATACATAATTGCTTTTTCGCCGACACTTTAAACTGCACGATATTTTGTCAAATTTATTTATTCTTCAAGGTTCGTATGTGTATATTTGGTAGAATTATACAGCAAGGAAATGAGGTTATAAAATGGAAAAGCTCGATGAGCGACGCAAGTTTGAAATTGCTTGCTATCATATTACACTAAAGATATTCCGTCTGTGCATATGTGTACATTAAAACTATCAAATTTGTTCCATATGTTTTCAGTTCAAATGTCACTTGCGTGAAACCGATATTTTCTCCAAGATAGAGAACTGTATACAAGAAAATTTGATTAGGGTGGTATTTTTTCATGGTCAAATACATGAAATTGTCCATCCAGATATGAAGAGAGCTTTCTGTTACCAGTCAGTAGAATTATTCTTGACAAAATTCTCCAGTTTCAGGAAAGTTGATTAATTTTCTTGGGGCAGAGGTCAGTGTTACAATAGGAACAGAATTAGATCAGTCGGCTCCAGGCAAAGCAGGGGGAAATGTGGATAGGCCAAACCGTATCTTTTAGTGGTGCGATTCTTGTGGAATAGGTTTATCAGTTTAAAGATGAGAACGTTTTGGAAAATATAAAGGAATGCTCGTCTGTTTGGTGAATTAATTGAATGGTTGCTATATAGTACCGGGGTATGTGCCGGTATAGACCAATATTATATAAGACTCTTATTACGAGATTGCGCAATTTCCATAGCACGCGAAATATTTCCTGTTTAGCCTGGTTCAATAGCCCTGATCTCTGGTCGTTCATCTCTCGTACAACAGGAAAATCCACTTACACATTGAGAGTTGATGTGAGTGTATTGTCCGGCCTTAATTACGCCAGATCTCTTCACGACACCCGAGTCTTTTTCCATCTCCGAACAGCTGATAGACAGCTGACGTTCAGCTCAAACAGCCCAAAGCGCTGGCCATTGTTTTTGTTGTTCTCCTGTGTCGGAGGTACAAAAGGCCTAAAGTCAGCTGACGTTCAGCTCAAACAGCCCAAAGCGCTGGCCATTGTTTTTGTTGTTCTCCTGTGTCGGAGGTACAAAAGGCCTAAAGTCAGATTTGCAGACAGCTCAGGCGGCAGAAGACAAATTCGACCAGTGACTGCTAATCGTTTTGTGTCTTATTCCAGCTATCGACATTGTTTAAAGATGCCAGAAAAGGAAGCGCAAATTTATTTTCATTAGAGGCAAAGATCAATCCATTAGCGACTCAAAGATGTCGGAACATCTGACAATAATATCTAGACAAAGTGTTGTCCTTTCGCCTGCTGACCGACTGTTCTCTTTACAGTCATCAGGTCATTGCCGAGAACTACATTGGGAGTAGGATTTGGCGGGTGATTGAAACCATGATCACTGGGCCTGGTCTATATGAACATTCAGTTCAGTTCCTCAACTCATTTTTCACTTGATGTCACATGTTACTCCATTTAAACCACAGCTTTCATGCCGGTACACTTTTACTTTTTGGCTACATGATTTTGCTTGGAGGTGGTGGACTGGGGTCCAGTAGTCAACATCTTTTCTCAGGTCTTTGAAGTACCCTGCTCCAGTAACATGTTTTTATTCCACACCAATGATCGTTAGAATACGTATCTCCGCCGCTGTTTCTTAGAATGAATTCTGCACAGAAATATGACACCCTAAACTTTGCATTTTGCTTTTCAAAACATATTGATCCTTGATCCAAGTGTCCCTCTGGCACTAGTATAGTCTCTCTATGTGCGATTTCCACTTAGTAACTCTCTATGTGCTATACATAGCTGGGAGGCCTAGCCCAGTGTATATTTAAAACTGACATCTGTGCATAAAACTGAAACTGTGAACAATGGTTAAAAAATACATAGGGAATGTTAGACCAACATTACCAGAACAGTCTGACTGGGGTTTTCACTTCTGATGGTTGACTGGTGTCCAGCTAACTTCAACTCCATATTCAATATTATAATACAGCCTCACAGAATTGTTTAACTAAGCTTCATATCAATAGTGTTACCTTGGAAAGAAACGTGGAACAGGAGAATTTTGATGAGGAAATACAGGATATTGTCCTGAATTCTCATAAATGGGACTGTTGGGCTACATAATTATGCCAGTGGAATGTTAAGCTAAAAGGAAAAGGGTTTATAGCTGGTGTTAGGATATCTTGATAACCTAGTACGGTATGCAATATATCTGATCACAGCATATACTCATGGTGAGTATATGTATACTATAGTATACTATACTAGCTTATGCTATACTGGTGTATACTATACTAGCTTATCTAAGCTAGTAGGTGTAGGAATTAGATAGGTTATTGTTTGATATGTTAGTGCTGCTGTGTGCCGTACTAAAAGTACATGCTATGCATGGTTCTCCAGACATTGGAGGAATTTAACGAACAGAAACAGAAACATGGCCAAATTTAAATGCAGTAATATTCGAATATATCATTTTATTGACAAACTTCTGCATATTTAAAAATGTTGATTGGTGACA
Organism: Hanleya hanleyi; assembly: GCA_036873755.1. NCBI lineage: Eukaryota > Metazoa > Mollusca > Polyplacophora > Lepidopleurida > Hanleyidae > Hanleya > Hanleya hanleyi. Next base: position 26,860 of record JAVTVY010036485.1, read on the forward strand.
GGCTGAAAAGTCCCGACAATCCTTCACAAGTTTATATGTATTTTCAGCATGACTGGAAGAGGTAATAGTATAGGTGTGCTGGTAGGTAAGATAGTGGTAGTTTTGTTAGGAGATAAGGGTAGGATTGGTAGGCTTGTGTAAGTGTGTGCTAGTCCACACAGGTGCCCACTATGATTACCAGTGTGAGGACCAGATAAATAGAGCAGCAGCTGATAGCTGGAGTACTTGGGTCAGATAAGATGGTCCAGGAGTGATAACCTGAGCTCACCTGAGAATGAGAAGTCAAGGTAAACTTCCCCTCTCCCCAGACCAGCGTCTGTCTGCCCATGAAGAGGATATACACACATCCCCACTGCTTATGATCTAGGATCAGTTACCTGGTATGAGCCTCCCTTATTGACCATGTGTATACAGGTGCAAATTATGCCCCTTGGTGACCTCCCAGATTTATGCGCAATATTTTATTTTCAATACATATATATGCAATATCAAATTACTGGCTTATGTTTGTTTTAAAGATTAAGTGTCATTTTATGTAGATCTAGAGAAGTTCAGGGAAGTCCAGTGTCTCCTGCAACTCCTGGATCTGTCATTAGAAAATTGTGTTTTATATGCACAGAGCACACCAAGATATTTAGTTCATATTAGTTTAATCGGGTTAGTGTATAAAACGCTTAGAAATCAGGCCACCTATGCGTATGCCGATAGCCATTCAACAGTAAATAATAAATTTGAATGATGCACTGGTATAATTAATTTACACAGATGGAAAAGTTATGTATTAGTGACATGTCAGATTTTTTATGGAGCCACTAAGGGAAAACCTGAGCTTAATATGGTCATTTCCAGTGTCGATTCCTTCAAGACCATTCAATCTGTTTGAAATGAATTATGCAAATGTTCTGTTGGTCATAGAACTATAGTCTAGCTGTAGGAAATTTCTACATGTATACTGTCATGTTTTAGATCAGACCAAACTAAATTTATCAGAACTGATTCAAGTTTTACTGAAATTGAAAACATGAATAGAACACTGAGATGAACTGGCAATCCAGAGCTTCCGCAATTGCCACTTCATCACCATATTAATCCTGTCTTTGAATATATATATGGCATATTTATCTGTATTTTATTCCTAGTTCTGTCCATTTTTGGCAGTTCAACACATAAGATACCCCAAATATAAGCATAGGAAGAGTTGGGATTTGTTGAAACTACCCAAACTGAGTCATAGATATAGCAAGTTCAAGCACATGGTGATCACTAGAGCATCAAACAGCTATTGAGCGAGCTGTGGATTGTTGGTATTTAAAGGTTTGTTGGTCTACCTCTGTGTCTGTTTTGACCTGTTTCACTGTACTGCGATATCAGCCATAGTTAAATACATTCAGTATCTCCAATTTGCCAAAGCATTTGCTAATACAGGGAAGCACTCGCGTCATGATTTAGTGGTAGTGACCTTACAGGAGTAAGAAACTGATACTAATTGACATCTATGACTCTTGATATCTCTGATTTGATATGGGTTATGTTGGAGAGGACTTTAAGGTAAAGACGGCAGAGTTTGAGGGTATTGTCTAATGGACGAACGGACCACGGTTTTACTTCACACTTCCTTAGTGATGTAAAACTATAGATTATTGATCTGCTGTGTCTGCCCCTCCAACAAAGTCTCCATGTAATCTGCTGTAGGAAGGTTTAAATACACATAAATCATAATTTGTGTAGACTTATCTGGATTGTGTGTGGGAGAGAGGGGGGGGGGGGGATGCTGTACTGCTACACTCGCTGACCAAGACTTTTACTGGTCAGTGTCCATTGACATGCATGAGTTGTTCATAGATGGTCTCTAGGAGTAGCTGTCAGTGCCTGCTGCCTCCCTCCTCTTACCGGGACCAAAATGCTGGCTTATCAGATTATCGCCGATCTGCCGAGAATATGAATAATTTTCACGATAATGATGATTCATTAAGTTTTAATGGCAATCCCAAACATGCATTATCTAATGTGGAGCTAGAGATGGGGAAGGGGTAATGCCAAGTCACCCATGGCTGGAACGGGGCCCTTAGATATCCTTAAAAGTCGCCTTTTGCATGCAGAAAAAGCCTATATTGGCGTTTTGAATGTCACAAGAGAGGGCTTTGAGCAAAACTGACATTGACAATGCGATAATGCCCTTAACGGCTTTCAGTGTCTCTGTTATGGAAATTGCGTAGCCTCGATTGGAGCGGAGGCCAGAGTCACAATGAACTTGGGGCATGTGGGTCAAACTAGCAATTGAATGGAGAAAATGGTGGCTGTATTTACTGTATTGAAGAAATGGCCTCTGAGTTAGAGAAGTCCTCATCTAATTGTGCCTTTTGTAATATCCACCTGAGGGGACAGAGCAGGGAGAACGCTAAAAGCTAAACGATCTTCACCATATTAGGAAACTCCGTATAGAGCTGGGCATGTTACATGTACATGTATACTTGATCATCCATTACCTTCAGCACTCAGACCTGGCAGACTGTTCAACATTAACTACATCTACAATTCCAACCAGTTTTGTTTTCTAATCCGGGAGTGATGGGAGTTGATATTTATTCTCCAAAATATTTGAACATCAGAAACTGATAAAATGTATTTCCTCTGAAATATGTAGATAAGTACTGACACATAAGCTTGTAAGATGATTTCTCTCTGACAGTGTGGCCAATTTAGTCACTTGATTTAGATAAAAAGTTATAATTTCATGTATTTCGGTTTGTTCAATTGAGGAACGATTTCAGGTTTTAATATGACCAAATGAATTATCTCCCCTCATAGTTTGTTACAATACATGTTTCACTTGATGTTTTCATTGAAAGGAAATTTTGAAATTAAATGAAACTGTATTTTACAAGATTCATATCGAATAGCTTCTATTCTTTTTTCCCATGGACAGTATGTTGAGCTAATAATTTTAGAAACTTAATATTTAGAGATATTCCATAATAGTACATTCATGTACAGTGACTGTCATGGTTTGTAAACTAGTATATAGAGTAACATAAAATGTTTGATTGAGCTGATAGTAATATATTGATACGCCAGTGTCACAGCTGAGATGACAATAGTGCTAGGAGTTGTGATTTGTGTTCGATTGTAACACCTTTCATGCTAGCCATGTTTCATGTCATTTCCTAGAGGTTTCTTTCCAACACATGTGTGATTTATGATCATATATGAGAATAAATTGTTTAGGGGTTTGCCCCCCTGTTCACACTTAAATTCATTTCTCTTGTGCAAAGCAAATTATGTGAATAAAGCATTGTACATATTGTATTGGTGTGAAATGATGCATCTATTGATTTGAGACTGTACATGATATACATATATGCATAGGATTGTCTTGTGTTTCACAGATTAACAATGGAAATAGGCACGATTCCATAATGGACTATCCCTTAATTAATGATCAATTCCTCTGAAGTATCCCATTTTCCCATTTCAGTTGACTGGAAACCGAATTAAACATCTAAAATATTCATCTTTTATTGATGATGAGAGGGAGGGAGTATACATGTACCTCTAGCATTTCCCTTTCAGTCATTGTTAAAAATGTATTTAAGAGATATTTGAATATGGTAGCTGTGTATAGCTCTAAAAGCACATTTCCACATTATTTAATTACTTGAATGCCCTTTAAAGGCATATTTCTTGTCTCAAGCCTTGATATCTAGTAATTCAAAGGAAAATACATAGCATACAACTTCAGAAAAACTTCTTTGGACAAATTTGTCTCAGTATTGTTACATGGCAGTTTATCCCTGGCAGAGAAGTTTTGGAGGAACTGTTTTAGCTCCGTGAATTTGGCATTAGTTACAAATCTGCCAGTAAGGTCGGTGAGATCACGACTTGAATACAGGGTAAACTTGCTTGAAGCCAGAATTAGCGATTTAAGATAAGAGTTCTTCAGCTTGAGGAGACACATTAAGACGGGCTCAGGTAAAAACTACCGTTCATTGATCATTATTGTCACTTTGCATTTTCTGATGCGTAAATCAGGGGTGTCATGTCAAGTCAAGTGAGAAATTATTTTTAATTTTTTTTCCAAGTAAATATCAACTATTACAGCAGATACATGTATTTTACTTTTATATCAGCTAGAAATTTGCTTAAAATCTAGTAAAAAAGACTATTTATATACATCTGTAATTAGAAATTTGATCTTGTCACTTATGAAAAGTAAAATGTATATTCACTAGGTATTTGTCTTCTATTAGTTGTCAAAATTGTTTATAAAATTAGGACAGCACCAATACAGTAAATACTCAGAAAGAAAATTATTTGTGAATAGTACTGTGGTATTCATAGGCTGTCGGTAATAATTAACATGAATCTATATATTGTTGAGTTTATCTATCAAGAATTTCTCTGTGATGTAGTTTCTTTGTTAACTGTACATTGAGTATTTAACTTGAGTATTTGATGCAGTTGGAATAAAATTTCAAACAATGGCCATTAAGAAATTTAGAATATGGTAAGGTCTCTAATAATTTGATCCCCTTAAAACAAACCTTTAGAATCCAATTCCAAAAAATATGCTGCCTATATTTAGCTCGCGTTGACTTGTTCAAAACTGTTCACATTTGCATTGCTCAATGCCCTCCAGCTCAGGGCAGCATGGTTTGTACCATACCATGTTTGTCTGGCACAGGAGGTAAATTAAAGTGGCAAACAAATTAAACTCTCTGACGATCCATTCTGATCACCAGTGTCTGTAGAGCCTAATTTTCAAAATTCAAAAGTTTTGTAGTTTTTGTTAGGGTTAAGGTTTTGCTAGAGTATGTTTGTTTGAGTCATCGTCGCCGTGTGACCGATAAGGTTAGGTGCGACGTTAAACTCCAAACAACCAACCAACCAATGCATTGCTCAAGAAAGTGTCCTTCAGACTTACGTTTTTTATTTAATATTTGAAAGGTGGTCTGAACATTATTGAATTAGAGACTGCACTGTGTTACTATTTTGTGATTAAATTTAATATATGTACAGTAGTTGTGAATAATTATGCCTCTGTTACGAAGTACATGTAGCCGGGAGGCATTAAATGTTTACTCTGTCTATCCGTCTGTCCATCTGCCAGTATGTCACACCTAAATTATACAATCAACAAGAGCAACACAAGTTTGATTGGATGTTCCTGAAACTTTGCAGGTTAAACATGGTAACCGTTTGAAGATGTGCACCTGTTATTGGTGAAATAACAATTTTTATCAAATTAAGTTGGACATTTTTCCCATTATTTTTAGTATAGAATGTAATCTTGTATAATCAGCATGGAGTCTCACAGTTGGACTTTTATTCCCCCCATTATTTTCAGTGTATAATCTATTAGTCTCACAGTCTTGGGACTTGTTACAATGTAGGCTTACTAAACATACTTTAAATATGTGCACATCATATTTATTTGTTAAATTGTTAATTGTTAATTTTTGTGAAAATTACTAGCATTTGCTGTCATCAAAATGAACAAGATTTTGAAAGGTAATCAGCTTGCTAATATTGCAGCCAAATAGTGCTATCAGTTCACCAACCACACAGCCTCTGGTGTGCTATTCTTATCTAGAATGGTAATGATTTTAATTGAATCTGGAAATTGGAATGGAGGCATTCATATCTGAATGGACATCCTTTTCATCTTTTTTTTTCTTTTTTTAATGATTCGATATTGCTCAAGATTTGCTGTTTTGTACATGTATTATACACACATTGTTAGGAATGCTAACAGATGTAAATATAGACCTTGGTGGGTAATTGATTTTGATAAAAAAAACTTTCTAGTCTTCAAATTTAGGTGGTTGTTTTTTCCAAAAGAAGAAATTTTTTGTGGATGAATATAATATGACAGGTATTGTTTGCTGATGGCTGAATCACTCTAACATATGTACATCAACTAAACATCAAAACCACAAGAACAGAGATTTACTTGATATTGTAAAAGATGCAAGAATAAAATGTTGAACAAGTATTGTGCAGAATTGTAAAGCCGGGGAAAAACACATGATTTGTGCAAGATCTGAAATTCTCAGTCCGTGTTTAAGGTTGTATTCAGTTATGACTCATAGATCTCCTTAGCCCTAAATCTGGACTAGACCCAGCTCACAGAATAAAAACTTGAAACTGGTGTTGAGAGCTGATAAAATCTACCTCCCCTGACCCCTAAAATCTGATAAAACTATAAAAATGGGTCAAAAGATTAAAATACCCTTCAGTATGGAAAACAATATTCAGGCCACTAAAATACACAAAGATTAAGCACTGTAGAAATGTGAAGAGTTGGCATAGTTTGGAATACATAAATGTTTGAAAGAAATACATGTATAAGAACAGGCAAACATGTAGCTCTGAACTCTTTCCTGTCCGTGCACATCTTAATTTCCATGTAATCTTATAAAAACTCAATCTCATCTACATTTAGCAGACCTCTCAACTTTTTAATTTTGCCAAGAGGTGAGCTTTGAGTATATCTGCCTGGAAGGTACAATTTTTTCCCCCGATATAACGGTACCTTTAACATTTCACCCTTCATGAAGCCTTTAATTGAATACTTTTCAACCAAGTTCAGGAATTTTTTTAACTACAGATACTGATTTTTTTCTGCAAACTGGGGCAATTTTGAAGGATTGTTGGTTATTTTAGAAATAATTGAATGAAAATGCTTGCGATTTTGATATAACTGTTTGAGAGCATGCGACAGATCTATGCATGATAAATGTGTGTCTTGCAAGCCCATTTGTGAATGCGTGCTAGTTGATAGGTCCGATGTGGGTGATTTCATTCATTCAATAATAATTTGGGGCATTTTTTGAAGCACTTTATGGGTATAACATTATGATGATCAGCATATATTAATGGGTGAGTGGGAGGTGACATATGCCCTCATGTCATATTACATGCACTTTAAATTATCAACAACAGTTAAATTTATCAGGTTTCTTATGTATGAAGTGTCAATCAAATTTCTTATATGGGACAATGGCTTTCAGCAAGCTACAATGTACGTTCACCGTTGACCCTGTCAAGTTCAACTGAGGACAGTCAAGATGGACACAATGAAGAATTGATAATGCTGAAAGAGAAACAGAAATTCAAAAGGTTACTGTATGAAAACAAAATAGTGTGGAATTATATTTTCCATAGTACATCCACAGTTTTTTGCTTCTAAAGATATCACCAAAGCCAATTTTGGTAAATACAACATGTACATGTAGTTTGTTGTTGGATGTGGTAAAGGGGAGGAGGGGGGATGGGGGGGGGGAGATGTGGAGCAGGGCACAAAATAAGTGAAAATATTTACTTGCACACGTTTAGCTGTGTGTGCACCCTTCTATATGAGATCATTAGTATTCCAATAATTCTACATGCACAGCAGTATTTTATATGCATTTGTACATGTACCCTTACTTTGAGCCCTGGGGGTGGGGTGGGGGCACTTGGAGCAGTTGAATTGACATTTTAGTGTTCTATTTCATTTCATTTACTTCACCTATAATAGAAAAATGTGACCTTTTCATACCGGTGTGCTTAAATTTTGCACAGTGTCTTATTACTTGAAACAAACATTCTCTTTAATAATATCCAGGTACACAGTAAAAAGTATGTGTTGACAAATGCATACCGGTAACACTTTTCAGTTGTTTTAATAGAACAAATTATCTTAGTTAACTGTTCAGCACAAATTTGATCAACAATACTGAAAAATGGAATGTAAGTATGAAAACATGAATGGCAAAAATATTAGATATTGTCTGAGTTATTTTCTGTGAGAATGAAAAAAAATCTGTCCTGTTAGCAGCTGTTATTTTGTCAGAAATATTGGACTTTTTTCACACAGTTTATATTCCATATTTTGAAATTCCTGCTAACCGAAACTGCCCCGGTTAAGCCAATCCTGTGGGGTCGTGTGAGGCATGTGACATAATACATGATTGTCATATCGTGAGGCTTTGTTTGGACATAATGATGACAGTTATTGCCTGAAATTGGCATCCTTAATAGGCCAGAAATGGCTGTTTGGAATATATATATTTCTGACACATGTCACAACACCGACACAACAAAGGAAATGAAATTGACTTACTCAATATTTTGTAATTAGATATATGTTGATAATTATGTATAGCATTGTAAGCTAAACAAATCTGGCTATGGGAAAGTCGGTGTTGTACCAAAGTTACACTTAAACTCCATGAGGATATAGTTTAGTGCAGCAGCTGTGTTCATTCATACCTTTTGACCAGTACCAGACAATAGTAATTTTTGTGTTAAATAGAGAGAACAGCATGTATATATACGTGTATGCTGTGAGATTGAGAACTCTGTCTGGATCCAGTTGTTCTGTACATCTCTTCTGACATGAATTATTACTTCATCAAACTGAATGTTGTTGCCAAATCATTCCATAGGATGTTTTGCATAAAATATCCTCCATGTAATTTTGAATAAGCCTGAAGAGCATGATTAACAATAAACCCTCTTATTTTTATTATAAATTGCCTAAATATATTTGTATCAAATGTTATAAATTATTATTTTAGCTACTCTTTCTTGTTTGCCTGATACATAAAACTTTAACCCCTTAATAAGTGGAATATTGTGGTTCAATAAAAGTTATTCCAGTATTTCTGGTCCTTTTGAGATTTCAGCCATGATTAAATCAAACATTTTATAAATTTCAAAATTTCTTTTTTATTCATGTTTTGCAGAGACCTCCGTCACAAAATTTGAGTTTCAATCAACAAGATGACACACAGTCGTCGAGATCAGGAGATACACCCATACCAACTAGTCAGTCCAACACAAATTCCTCACAAAATGTAGACAATGGTAGCGAAGCAGGTGAGTTTTACCATTATCATACAATGGGTATGTACTTATATTACTGTATGTACTTATATTACTGTAACATGTATATGGCCCAATATATTAGATATATCAAACCAGCCTACTGATAGACTATACCAGTACATCTAGACTATTAGACAGTACATGTAGATCATTATACCAGTACATTGGAACCAATGTCTAGACCATTATAACAGTACATCTGGACCATTATACCAGTACATCTAGACAAACATCAGTACATCTAGACAAACATCAAGACCATTATACCAGTACATCTAAACCAATATCTAGACCATTATAATAGTACATCCGGACCATTATGCCAGTACATCTAGACCATTATTCGAGTACATCTAGACCAATATCTAGACCATTATACCAGTACATCTAAACCAATATCTAGACCATTATACCAGTAGGCCTACATTTAAACCAACATCTAGAGCATTATACCAGTACATTTAAACTAACATCTAGACCATTATAACAGTACATCGAGACCATTATATCAGTACATCTAGACCAATATCTAGACCATTATACCAGTACATCTAAACCAATATCTAGACCGTTATACCAGTAGGCCTACATTTAAACCAACATCTAGAGCATTATACCAGTACATTTAAACTAACATCTAGACCATTATAACAGTACATCGAGACCATTATATCAGTACATCTAGACCAATATCTAGACCGTTATACTAGTACATTTAAACCAACATCTAGACCATTATACCAGTACATTTAAACCAACATCTAGACCATTATACCAGTACATTTAAACCAACATCTAGACCATTATACCAGTACATCCTGACCAATATCTAGACCATTATACCAGTACATTTAAACCAACTTCTAGACAATTATACCAGTACATCCTGACCAATATCTAGACCATTATATCTGTACATTAAACCAACATCTAGACCATTATACCAGTACATCTAAGCCAATATCTAGACCATTATACCAGTACATTTAAACCAACATCTAGACAAATCTAGTCCAATATCTAGACCATTATACCTGTACATTAAACCAACATCTAGACCATTATACCAGTACATCTAGACCAATATCTAGACCATTATACCTGTACATTTAAACCAATATCTAGACCATTATACCAGTACATCTAGACCAATATCTAGACCATTATACCTGTACATTTAAACCAACATCTAGACCATTATACCAGTACATCTAGACCAATATCTAGACCATTATACCTGTACATTTAAACCAACATCTAGACCATTATACCAGTACATCTAGTCCAATATCTAGACCATTATACCTGTACATTTAAACCAACATCTAGACCATTATACCAGTACATCTAGACCAATATCTAGACCATTATACCTGTACATTTAAACCAACATCTAGACCATTATCCCAGTACATCTAGTCCAATATCTAGACCATTATACCTCTACATTTAAACCAACATCTAGACGATTATACCAGTACATCTAGACCATTTTCACATTCATGCTAATTTGGATAATAAGCTTACACTAAGTTCTGGAGAGTGAGGTAGCAGAGAAGACATCATCCTCATGATAATGTCAAATTTGGCAGCCTTAATGCTGATCATTAATGCTGATAAGAAGTTACTGTGGTAGCAAGATACAGGTGAGTTTTCTTAGATCAAATCGATGCGATTCACAGACAAACATTGAAATGATGCAAAATATCTGTTTAAGCCTGCTCATGTTGATCTTAATGTCCTCTAGTTGTAACATTGGTGCAGGTTATTGGCTAAAATTTTGAAACAGGGCGTCTTAGTTCCATATTTTTCAGAGTATTTGATGAAAACAGGGAGTTTCATTTCTGTATCCCCCATATTATATTTCAGAATTTAGGGAACAGGGAGCAGTCTCAAAGATCCCAGAGACTCCTAGCTAGTAAAAGCCTGTTTTGGTGTCCCCATGTGGACTGGGTGTATTACAATTAGCTTTCATATATGCTATAGTTATCAGAGATGACATATATATCTTGTCCTCAATTTTAATCCGTTTGAATCTTGTGGGTTAGCTGCATGCACTAAGTGCTATTTTAAACATTGATGGACTTTGGGCTCAGGTCCTGTGGTTGCACTGATTAGCATGTAGTCAGTAGACCCAGGCCACACATATTTTGGTTGTTGAAAATTTAGAGGGAAATAGTTCAGTTCCTGTGGCTTTTTGGGGGGATTGTGTGTGCAATTGGCCTGGCTGATAATGTAAAATTTCATATGTGCAAAGACAATTTGAATTGATCCACCTCAATATTGAATAATTAATGACTGATCAGGGGCCATTCAAGTATTACATACACAAAAAAAAAAGAATCACTGCCTCTGATGAAGGAACAATAGTTCCGAAACCGGTGAGGCTGTTTATGGTTACTCCGATAGAAGCCCCAATCTGATATCTTACAAAAAAAAAGAAAATGATTTTTTCTCCCAGCCTACATAGGATTTGACTCAGGAAAAACTCAGGATTTTTAGACCCCCCCCTTCCCACCCGTCGCTGAATACGTAATACTTGAATGCCCCTTATAGAAACCTGTGTTATAACAAAGAAAAAAAATGTCATGGAACTTCATATATGGGCATGAAACAGAAAGGTTCCTAGAATATAGAAACTCCTGGAAGATATGAAAGTTGTGATGGAAAATATAAATTTTCCTGTCAGAGAAAGGTTCTAGAACATAGACATCCCCAAAAGACAGAGATCCTAGAACATTAAAAGGGTCCTAGAACATAGATAATCCTGTAACATAGAAGTTATAATAGAAAATGTGAATGTTCCTGGCACAGAAAGAATCCTAGAACATAGAAATCCCTAGAAGACAGAGGGATCATAGAACATAGAAAGGGTCCTAAAACATAGAAAATCTTGTGCAACACAAAAGCTATAAAGGAAAATATAAAGGTTTCTGGTACAGAAAGGGCCCTAAAATATAGACATGATTGGAAGAGACAGAGGGATCCTAGAACATTGAAATGGATCTAGAACATAGAAAATCATGTAACAGAGAAGGTATGATATACATGTAATTATAAATATTCCTGGCACAGAAAGGGTTCTAGAACATAGACATGCCTAGAAGACCCTGAACATAGAAAGGGTCCTAGAACATAGAAAATCCTGTAACACAGAAGCTATAATGGGAATTATAAATGTTCCTTGCACAGAAAAGGTTCTAGAACATAGAAAATCCTGTAACACAGAAGCTGTAATGGAAAATATAAATGTTCCTTGCACAGAAAAGGTTCTAGAACATAGAAAATCCTGTAACACAGATGCTATAATGGAAATTATAAATGTTTCTGGCACAGAAAGGGTCATAGAACATAGACATGCTTAGAAGACAGAGGGGTCATAGAACATAGAAAGGGTCCTAGGATATAGAAAATTCTGTAACATAGAAGTTATGATAGAAAATATAAATATTCGTGGTACAAAAAGGGTCCTAGAACATTGACATATCCTAGAACATAGAAAGGGTTGTAGAACATAGAAATGGTCCTAACATAGAAGAATCCCAGAACATGGCACGTTGAAAAGGGTCCAAGAACATAGAAAGGGTTCCACTACATACATATAGAAAGGTTTCAAGGATATAGAAATATTCACTGAGCAGAAAAATGTTCAAGAAATTAGACATTCCCAAAATGATCCTAGAACAGAAAAGGTCATTGATTATAAAAACAGTGATTGGGTATTCAAAGAATCACAGAGCATAGAAAAAGGTCATAGAACACCTACCTAGAACATAGAATGGTCTGAGAACATAGAAAGGTTCCAAAGACATATAATGGGCTCTAGAACACAGAAAGGGTCCAAAAACAGATGAGCAGATGAAAAGGTCAAAGAACGCCGCACAAGTAATCGAGCATACTAATGCCAAGAACATTGAAAGAATAATTGGGCTTAAAACATGACCCAAGAACAGACAGGATGTAGAAGAGCCCCAGAACATCTATAGAAAAGTTTCATGAGCATATAGACAGTCCTAGAACATACCCATGTCCAGGGCCAAGAACACTGAAATATTTATTTAGCATAGAAAAGGGTTCATGAACATACAGTAACATTACTAAAATGTAGAACATGGAAAGTGTCCCATAGAATGTTTAAGACCATAGACAGTAATTCAGCATAGTAAAATGTCCAAGAAAGAATCGTCAAGCATAGAAAAGTCCATTAAGATTGCCTTTCAAGTTCTGCCTTCATGTAAGTGATGGGGGAAATAGACTCGATCTTAGTATCTTGTTTGGCATGTAAGGTACATTGCCATCTACAGTATATATATACTGCATGCAATATAAAGTAAGCTCTTGAAATTATGTAACATAAGTTAGCTTTAGAGATGATGTAACTGAAGTTGCTTAATCCTAACGTCCCCACAGTGATTTCACTAACCAAGATGTCCGAGATGTAATTAAGACAAAAGTCCCCTACAGACTTGAGGCTTTATGATGATATGAAAGACAAAATGGCTCGTCTTGATTAACTCTGTCTCCCAGTACTCTTAAGGGGAACGAAATATCTTTTCCGAAGGCTAAAACCGAGATGGCCTCTTTGGATTGGGGAAAACAATTTAGAGAATGATGATCGCATGGAATTTAACTGGGAATGGGGGATTGAATGTACTATCTCCAGAGGAAGGACTTGGGAATGGGGTAAAATCTTTTTCCTGTTTTTCGAGGACCATTGGGTTACACAACTGGAGATAACCTGGCAACGGAATCATCATCCTCCATTGTTCCATTTTGAAGGGAAATTTTTAAGAAAGATGCGGAAAAAATGGGAGTTTGGCCCCCATCAAAAATACATTACCCATTCCTGGCTGCCGGGCCAATGGCGGCGTCCCCGCTGGAAGTTAATGAAAAATAGATTTGTTGCAATAGATTGTGGTAGAGTTTAGGATTTAGAAGCTAGATTTTACCAGTACAAGTCTGCGTAATTACTGGCCTGAAATGCACACCGAGTGAGGATTCCCCTGGGACCACAAAGTAATTTTACTGCATCACAAGTCTAGTGGGTTATCTGATGAAGTGGCCCTAGCCAACTCAAGTCAGACCAGATGAGCGGACTGATAAGACCAAATTGTTCTCAAGAAAAGAGAAAAACTATAAGGAAGCTGTATTTCTGATCCTTCTCACTCTTACTCAGTTACTGTTCAAGAACAGTATTAAGACAACGTGTGTAGTTGTTCATGGTCGCAGCATCCTGCCAAATTGCTGTCTATGTTTAACGCCACATTTCTCACTGGACTGGTTTAGAGTAAAAATAAAATTCCTGGCCAGTGAACTGCTGAACTACGGTCAAGGTCATTTTCTGGGCTTTAGTTTCAGCCGGAAGTCTTGTTTTACCAGACAGATTTTTACACTAGCTGCATTGGGGACCAGACTGAGGGTGTTGTTTTCATATGAAGACCTACAAAATAACTTACTGTATAATGGTTTATTTGTAAAGTGTAGATCTATGAAATTTACTTTGGGGGGTTGCAGGGTTAAGGTGATGTATACTGGAAATAGTTTTATAATTCTATCACTTTCAAATTTATACCATCCAATTACAATGTAGTCAAGGAATTGTTGAAAGAATATACACAGATAGGACAGTTATTCAGTTCACAATTTTGGTTTAATTCACTTTTTTCTTTTCATATCTGCTGTTGTTTTCTTCTTACATATATGTTGAGTATCAGATGACTGGGCGGACACATTAAATTATTAAATTTAACTTCGCAAACAAATTGACTCTGATACAAATCTTCATGAAAATTTGATAAATGTTCTCTATGATAGCGCTTTATTGTGCATGCATAATCTCTTGTTAGGTGATTAAACAACGAATAGTCATTAAAGGCCATTGAAGTACATATTCATAAATATATATCTTTGTGGAAGATATGAACCTGGACCTACAGCAATGTTCATTCAATGCGAACTGTTCTGCTCAAGTTCACTTCACGGGCCATAAAGTGTCATGCTTAAAAAATCTTCTCAAATTTTTATAACACCTGCCTTTTGTAGTTAGAAATTTATAAAGAGTTAACAATTCTGGTAATAATCTAAAATAACATCTTTGAAAAAATAGTATCTTTACAAAGAAGAAAATTGCTACTCATGTACCAGAAATCTTGTATTGATGTCTGGCTAATTCATTCCCTCCTTTCTGATGTGGCAATTAATTTGATTGCGAAACATTGTATAATTACGGTAATCCTTCTAATAACTCAATCCCCCTATCAAATTAAATCACCCTAAATTTTGGGGACAAAATTAAATCAGCTGTTCTAATAAATTGGATCACTCTCTAAAATTATCAAAATAACAAAGGCATAATGGATTATCTGTGTTAATAACAAAGGCATAATGGATTATCTGTGTTAATAACAAAGGCATAATGGGTTATCTGTGTTAATAACAAAGGCATAATGGATTATCTGTGTTAATAACAAAGGCATAATGGATTATCTGCGTTATTGTTGATCATTTCGTCAACTTATTGTTCTAATAAATTTGATCACCTCAGATTTTATGGTGGAAAATTTCAATGCCTGTGATTGAATTATCAGAGGGATTACTGTAAAGAGCAACATATTACTGCTCATTCGTTAGCACAGTGTCAGTGATGTTTGTTCTTGATTGGTTAGCACCATTTTCCCTTCTCTCATCCTGATTGGTTGGCATGATTTTGTTGTTCAAGCTGGTTGGGTAGCACCATTCCACTACTTATCCTGAAGGCAGTCATATAACATGCCAGAATATCAGATACTTGCATGTATATTCAGACAATTGCTCCATTTGTGCTTCAAGAGGTGGTGTTCAGAGAATTGAGTCAATGGTGTTTTGAGTATCTCTGGACCTTTCATGTGTTGTCTGGTAGAGGTTTACCATGACTGGACTCATCCTTTGGGTATGCCGTTTGATGCTCCTTTTCACGGTGCCTTGGAAATTAAATTAACACCTATGGTCGGGACAGGACATATAAATTTCACTTTGCAATGATAGTTTATATTAGTGTTATTATTCCAGCATCCCCTCAAGTAGGCCTGTGAAAAGGGCCATAGCTGTTAATGTTCTTCTAGATGTGAAGCTGGCTTGGCGCTGTCTGCCTTTATAATATACACTGCTGACAATTGTGGCAGTTAGCGTGCAGAATTGGCTCTGTTTGGCAGAGTTTTACTGTGAAATATTTGTACAGAGCACGGATTGTATTTTGTGTTGAACTCGTGCAAGAAGCTCTTTATGAACTGTTAAGCACATGCAATAATGTTTTGTAGGGCAAATATGAAACTTTTATGAGATAGGTTTCTTGTCACTGGGTGTTTCAACCCATTTCAATGTACAAGATGGACGAAAAAATCTGGTCCTGCTGCATTTTCGCTTCTTAAGATGAGATTCTTAGGCTGTGATGGTCAATGAAACAATAAAAATGATTTAGAACAAGATGCTTAGTGAATACAGCTAGCCATTATGAGGAGGTTTTTCTCTCACAAAAGCTGAGTTTTACGACCGTAAAAATGGTGGCACACTGTACTCTAGGGACAACTCTTCATGAATAGCCAATGAAATTTTCACGGCAAGAGTTTTTTCTCTGTTTTCCGCCATATGAACATTTAAGTGATAGAAGTGGTGGACAAATGGAAGTTTACAGAATTTTAAGACTACCTAACACGGAGAATAGAACAAATTCATTTTTTGGAGGGACATTTTTTATTATTAAACAGAAAAACAGATTTCTCCACCAATTCTAAGTAGATTCACCCACTTTGCGATCACTTTCCTCTAGGCTGTGTATATATATGAGCGGTGGAGGGAATTTGCATTTTCCATAAATTTGTATGGAGACTGACAGCAATGGTGGACTAAAGTGTAGATGAGAAGAGGATGCGTGTAAATTGGCATGCATTGTATAATGGATTCTCACACCTTTTGGACAATGCATGCAAGTAGGGTGTCGCTATTGCGTCTGGAACGTTTTGCCTGGCACGTTCATGCACATCTGTTTCCCTAATGTTACAAACTCCATTGTTAACTTATAAATCATCTAGGGCGATATTTCCACCATAAACCAGAGGTTTTTTATTACCGGTACATGATAACTTTATTGTGCGGAATAATGTACTTGGCTTGCCCAGTCAGAACATGGAGAACCAAGCCAGAGCCTTCACCATAGCTATAAAATGATCATTTCTAGACTTGTAAAACCAAATTTTATTCCACGATCATTCGATTCTGAATTGCTTTGTGTCACTGTCCTCTGATATAGAATTTCAAATTGCAGTATTAAAGTGATATTATCAATATGTTGAAGATTTTCAATCAGGTTGTGTTATATTTGTTGGATTATTTTCAATCAGGTTGTGTTATATTTGTTGGATTAAAGTTAAAGCAGTCTTTACTGCCTGGATAATGTGAAGATGTTGATTGTTGCAGACAAGATGTGCTGTGGTTTTCATGGAGATTTTAGTGGAACCTATACTGGTAGAACATGCATTTTCTGATGTTAGATCAGAGTTGTTGATACTATAAACATTATGCATCAAAATTATCTTTGGTAATAAAACATTTCTGTAGTTCTTAATAAAATTATATACCTGGTCTGATAATTTTCATTGATTCTTCTGAGTAATGTACTATATACGCTAAAACGATCATAAAGAATATCTCATTTGCTTAGCAGAGAGAGTTGTTCAGAATCCCGATATTCCCACCTTGGATTTAGATATATGTGAATATTAAAATGTTTCTGTCATTGTTTGGTGTACTACTACATGTATGCTATTTTGTCATATTGTAACTGTCAAAGTCCTTGCTTGTCATTGAGTGTTTTTGAAATAATTATAAGTGAATATTTTTTTTTATTTTTCCCTCTATAATCAAGACTGGCTGGAGGTGTCTGTATCCACTCCAGGTATGTGACATTTCTTCCTTCTCTCTCAAAATTTGATCACAAACTATACTCTTGCCCAAACTGTTTAGAATAGCAGGTAGATTGTACATTTAGATTGATAGATTCATTTTTCTCTGACACCTCAAATAATTCAAACCAATACATGTACATCATAAAAAAAATTACCACATGGTAATGTTTAAACATACATACAGGTCATAGGTTTTCTCTTAGCTGAAGTACAAGAACATGAATGGACAGAGTAACATGGTACAACCACTCACAGATTCTATCTTCCACCAGTTTGTTCAGATTTATATATGTATGCATGTGGATTGTTGGAATCACATGTCTTGAAGATGTCAACTATAGAGAGCTGATCCTACCACGATGCAGTGCTCAAGTAATCCAATGCAAATCTACTTGCCTCACATTGGACCAGATATTAGGACTCTCGCATGGCCATAGATTTGAAAACCAAGGATAAAAAGTTCAGTAGGTCTTGTGCAATGTTGATATTCCAACTTCAATATCCGAAATCTGACATGCTTCGCAGGTGGCTGATGGCATAATTTTATGACAAACAGAGAACATTTTTATCATCTCCAGTTGCTCTTGGTGATCGGACACCTAGGTTCTAGCGCAGGTATAGGCATTAATTTCGAGGGTAGAGGCTGGTGAGGTGAAGTTTAGCAGGTATACCTGGTTAGTTTGTCTAAATCCCACCTGATGCTCTCTGCCTGGCCATTGCTTCTTCCCTTTCACTTACCAATAGTGGGGATGATACACATTGGAGGACAATGACACGTGAAGATACAACATTCTGCCATCTCCAGGTCCTTGGTCGATTATAGACAGTGTTTGTGAAGTTTGTAAGGTTCAGAATGAATACAAAATCCTAATACATGTAATAGGTTCGCAATCATACAAATAGACTTACCCTCTCTGTACCGTATCGGTACAATTGTACTGATAGAAATATAGTTCAATGATTGCCTGTCATTGGCATACAAAAATAAAGACTTTCTGGATAAATATTTTCATCATATTATTATATCTTGTTCGAAAGCTTGGAATATAATCTTTGAGGCTATGTAAGCGATGATAAATATATATTCACTTCATTTGTGTTCATGACAGTGTTGATACCGGCTTGGAGCTGTTAAAAATGCCGGTACAGAGGGAGTTAAACTATCCAAAATAAACATTATGATGCATATGGCCATGGTCGCTCATATTTGGTAAAGAAATAATCCATAATGAAATCTCCCTAGCATGAGGCCAAAATCAATCCCAAATGGACAGTGGACCTACTGCAATAGGGTTCACATCCAAATTTCCAATGAACTTTCCATGGCATGTCCTAAATAAGCAATGGACAGTGAACCTACTGCAATAGGGTTCACATCCAAATTTCCAATGAACTTTCCATGGCATGTCCTGAATAAACAATGGACAGTAAACCTTCTGCAACATGGTTCACAACCAAATCACAAAAGAACCTTCCATGTCGTGTCATCATAAATAACAAACATGGTTCGCAACCAAATCTCAAATGAACCTTCTATTACATGTCATCATAAATAACAAACATGGTTCGCAACCAAATCTCAAATGAACCTTCCATGACAGGTCATAATAAATGACAAACATGATTCACAACCAAATCTCAAATGAACCTTCCATGAGGTGTCGTATAATATATAAGAAATGGACAGTCAACATTCTGCAACACGATTCCCAACTAAATGTGGAATAAACCTTCGGTCAGATGTCGTAACAAATGACTAATGGACTGAACCTTTTGCAACATGGTTTACATCCAAACCTCTAATGAACCCTCCATGGCATGTCGGAATGAATGACAATCAAATCTCAATCTCACATGAAGCTTCCATGATGGTACATGTGTGTATGTCTGAATGAATCACAAATGGGCATTGAAGCTTCCATATAGCATTGGTTCAATTCCCCCACTCCTCCTTCAAAATAAAAAAAAATTATTGTTTAAAGATGAATTCCAATTGAGTTAGAAACAAATCCCAAATTAATGTATCCTTCCAATATCAAGGCAGTAATGTTTTTTCCAAACTTGAGGTATAGTATTGGTCAGTATCAATTAGCCTGCCTTCCTTCCGCTTTCATTGGTTAAAGGAAATGCCAGGCAACCGTAATACCACCCTAGGTTTCATCAGCTTCTTCTGGGTGATAATGAGATAATGGTGAAGACATTTGTATCCTGTATCCAAGAAAGGAAACTTGGTTGTGCTAAGGTGTTATTTTATTCTAAGTTTATTATATTGGTTAATTCACGTTGTAGGTTGTAGTTGTTCTTGTTCGTTGTCATGGCTGGGGGTATTATGTTTCTATAACATAGAGACAATATGTTTATTGACATTTTCCAATCTGATGCATTAGTATTGAAAGTGGTGTAATTGCCAGGTCTTGCAGATTGATACCTCAGCTCTTGAAAGCAATCAATGTCCATTGTGCCCCAAGTTGGCTTTCTGCGGAGTGTCAGGTGAAAATCACCATATGGATCTACCTTTGCCATGAACTCATGCTCTCAAGAAACTTAGTCTCCATAATATGGATATCTGAAACTGGCCACACAAAATTGGCCAAATAGTCGAAATAGTCTGAAATTTAAGCTGTATTTGATTAACTCTGGCAATGTAGCAAACAACATTTCCCTGTGTGTATTGATCAAGCATCCATTGTTGTTAATATTTTTTCACCTTAACGCTGCTGAAATAGATTTTCTCACACACAATCAGTCGCTGTTCACCATACAAATTGATTTCATCTTACAGTCTAGAGTAAACCAATGTCAGTCATCGTCTTGCACGCAATAGACGGTAAAACAACACGTTAAGGCAACTAAATGTGGAGACATTCTTAAGTGTTGAACTGTTAATATGTCCATGGTGTTAATCTGAAAATGTATGGACATGTTAATGATGTCGATATACTACAGATGCATTTGTCCAACATTTTAACATAAATGTGCATTTCTTAGCCAAAGTATCGACATGAATTACTGTTCACCTGCCTGTGATATTGGCATGAAAAAAACGAGTTGTCTTGTTCATGATAATTGCATGACTAAACCTGCTAATGAACTGTATTTCTTAGCTCATTTTTTTACCTTTCATTTATTTGCCCCTTGTATTGACCTGAACACGACTTTATCTGTTCATGATATAGATATGAACATATATGTATTTACCCATGATATGGACATGAACCATCATTTATTTGTCCATCGTATTGACATGAACATAACTTTATCTGCTCACAGTATTGACATGAACAATCATTTAGCTGCCTATGTGGTTGACATGAACATTCATTTAATTTATCTATTCACAGTATTGACATGAACATTCATAAATCTGCCCATACTGTTGACTTGAACACATGATTTGGACATGAAACGTGCATTCGCATGTACCTGTCCAGATCATCGATGTCAATTAAGAATCCATCCCTACAAGTATTGGTTTTCAACATCATCTTGTTGACATCTTATGTTTGATTGCATAAGTTTTATTGTTAGTTCTTGTGTGTTTGTGTGATACCGAAGGTATGGATTTGCACAAAACTGTATCTGTATTTATGAATGGCTGGATATAGATAAGGTTGAGAATTTGAATCCAATGGAGACTCTTGAGTATCTATTTTTGGTATAGATTGTCAACGTCCAATCACAAGAGGGTATGTATAGCGGAAAAACTTCCTGCTCCATGTTATTTTTTGCTCCAAAAATCCTTACCATAGTGTTCGTATATGTCGCGTAATTGTGCCATTCTTTGTAAACAGTATCATTCTTCATATATCGGCTGTACATATTGATGGGAGTAAATAACTGCAATTATGGGGGAGGGGAGAAAGTAAAAATTCATGCTACATTGATTACTACCATTGAATGGTGGTCCATACAGCTCTTCTTTCCTGGCATTAAACTTCTCTCCCCCCATAACAGCAATTACCGGCTGAGTTAAATGCATATGGTAATGACCTCTCCCAGGCATTCCTATAGCACCAGGGTAGAAGAATGCAGCTCCTAATGTTGTGCTAGGAGCGGGGAGCCATAGAAAAAATATCCCTTCATTCATTGAGGACTTAGAAGGCATACACATGATTCTGCCTGAATTGAGTCACTCATTCATCTATCGCCCTTGTACCGATCGCAGCATGTGCTATTGATTGTGCCACCTAGAGCCCGACGCAATACACAATGCTTGCTGGGACAGCGCGAAGTTTTTCTCTAGATTGTCCTGTCCTATAGCGGCGAGTACAGGGGATTAATTCAATTTGTGAAATTGGGCTTGGACTTGGGGCCAATTTCGATCATTTGCTTATTTACTTATATCTGGAGACAAGGGTCGGTGCCTGAAACATATACGAAAATTATGTGATTACTTGTGGGCCCTTCGGTAATGATGTGAAAGATCAACTGCCGTCTATAATGTTGCCATTATATTCATGCAGATTTTTTCCTGCCTTAATGTGAACGTTGTCGTGAGCTGCTATGCAATAAGAAGAAGCATTGAGATCAGCTCTTGTCTGCAATTCATGCGCAAGTGCTACTCGTATACATCCAAGCCTACACGCACATCACGCTGTAGCATACTCGCATGTGAAATCCATTTATAAGCTGGTCAGAGCCATGGTGTAGGCGAAGACTGGTTAAATCTACACAGTGAGCGTTTATAGCTGGCGGAGCTTTACTTTTGGGGGTGATTGGGTCTCTGAGAATCACTAAAGATATTGATTTTTCCAGGGTCGGGCAGATAAGCTTGATCATTTTTGTTTTTGAAAGGCCTATATTTGGGAAAGGCTAGAGAGCCATTTTGGCCAGGGACTCTATCTCAGGGAGTCATAAATTCTGATAGAGTATTTGAAACCGGGAGGTACATTATAGAGGCTATAGAGTCGCAGGTATACCAATCATATAATGTAATGATCAAGGGCCAAAAACACTGACCCCATCATCTGGTACTGATGGAGCCCCACTATTATAGCAGGAAATAAATAATAATCCACTGGTCTTCAGCCAAAGGCAATTTCTTTAGGCAGACTTTTTACCCCGCCAAATCTTTTGATTCTGCCAATTGTGAAGTTTCTCAGCTTGTTTATTAAGACACATGTGTCCGAAATTGTCATTTTTGACATGTAATACAAGTTGATTTGTTTTTGAGTTGGATATATAAATTATAATTCATAGCTTACCTTTAAGCCATTTCTTCCTATTGTTCGGTTTGTGCACTGTATACTTCCTTTAATGGGGATCTATTTTCTTCAAATCTGTTTGATCTTGATAATACGTCATTATATCTTGGTTACACGTGTGCTAATTAGCCGGTGGGTCTACTATTATGTACATGAAGGACATCAAAGACAGGTGTATTGAATATATATACCTTTTCTGGAAAGGAACCATGTTATTTATGTGTTTCATTATTTCTCATCTTTCTTCACTAAACTTTAATAACATGCTCTCTTTTAGTCCATGTAGTTTTAACCTTTCTGTAAAATGAGTCATGTCATTTTGTCTCTGCATATTTTGGTCTCTGTACAAGTTTACTATTTTTGTAAAGGTGATAATATTCATTTCAAAGGACTAAGTTGACCCCAGTTGTGTAGTCTGACTTACTTTCTCTCTGAGTTTGTTCCCATTTTGTAATTACCAAAAAGCCCTTGAATAGCCTACCAGCATGTAAACAGAGATTTTCTTGGATCTCCTATCTTGATCTGGTTCCCTCCTTGTTTGATGAGACCCAGCTCTTATCTGATAAGTTTCACAATATAAGCAGTGCCTCTTGTGTGTTGTCTGCCCAGCAACTGTTTGTAGTAAAGGGGTTGAGAAGAGAATATTAATATTTCCACAGCCTAGGTGACAGTCCTGTATTCAGAGCTCAGGTGATTGATGACTTACAGAACAGCAATTGATTAGCCCCCTACACTGATCCTTTCACCAAGGGGAATAATCGCTATGCTTCCTTTTGTCAGTCCTTTAGTAGTTAAGCTTTATCAGGCCTCCTTTCTGCTCTGTGAGGTTTTAGTCGTAGAACCAAGAGATTTCAGACTTGTCCGAAAGCTGGAAATGTTGACCATTGTGTTGTGATCCCGGAGTTAACCATTGCCATTTCACCCGCACTAAAGAGAACCATTATCCTTCATTGAGAGAAACTCTGCAGCTGTTTTCTCTAAAAGACCACTTAAGCTGGACTTGGCACAAAAATGA
This sequence comes from Hanleya hanleyi, assembly GCA_036873755.1. Taxonomy (NCBI): domain Eukaryota; kingdom Metazoa; phylum Mollusca; class Polyplacophora; order Lepidopleurida; family Hanleyidae; genus Hanleya; species Hanleya hanleyi. The sequence continues at coordinate 50,889 of JAVTVY010036485.1, forward strand.
TGCAAAAACAATTTCCAGGGGCAACTGTTGAAGAAAGGTTCTCTAAAGGCTATACACAAGGACCAGAGAAAGCAGGGTTAGAATTCAGCCTAGAGAAGGTTCTAGGACAACAGTCCAATTTGTTCACTTCTAGTGCTGAAATTGCAGGTAGCTACATGTATTTTTAGCAGACTGGCCGAATACAGTTTACTATTCTCTGATTCAACAAAGTGTACAGAAATTAGGATCCAATCCAGAAATTATATTGTGTTCCATTGTATGTTTCTATCTACATGTATGTATGTGGTATGTGTGAACTTTGGATCAAGAATATTAAGAGTATATGTAGGATAGAAGGAAGGAAGTGTGGATAGAAAGAGGGACAGATATTAGGTGGATGGTTGGAAGGATGTATGGCATGATTACTCCCAGCCTATTTGGTGGCACATTTTCCCTGATAAGACTGGTGTGGATTTCAAATTAATGACCCTAGGTTTTTGGCAATTCCATTTAGCCAGGGATGCTGGTCAAGCTCTCTGGTCATCATCAGCTGTTAACTGTGTTAAGGCAGGAATCTGGATCATGGTCTAGCTATTAGAGCTGACTACATGTAGCTGGCCTGGTTCCCCTGACCAGTGCCTGGGGCCTGATCATTGACTGGTCAGTTGTGAGAACAGCTGATGGTCATCCAGGAAACCAGTTGATTTCACACTGACCACTGTGTATAGCTGGCACTAGCCTCATTTCCTACAGGGCTGGCAGGAGTGAAAGAACATATGTTCAAGTGGCCAGTTCATTTCATGCTAATGCCCTAGCTTATCACCCACACATAATTTGGGTCTGCAACCATTAAAGCCTGGCCTGTTTCACTACTGACTTCCTCTTTGCTGTTTCAATGTTTGCATTATCAATCAAATTGGACAAGTACATGCACACTTGTAATCTGAATTTTGATTTTGAAATTAATTACACACAGTCTGTCAGGGGTTAAACAAGCCTTTACTGTACTGATTTAGTTTACTAAAGCATCTTGTCTTTGACTGGATTTTAATTTTAGTTTTGCTATTACATATGTGTCTTTTTGAGAGTGGACAGTATCTGGATAGATACATGTTTTGTTAACAGTTTTACCGTATTATTCAAGTACTGTGGCCATGGTTCCTGACTCAACATTAATGCCTCGCAGTTCAGATCAATTGTATTTTGTTTATTGATCACTTCTATTCCAGAAAATATCTTACAGGCATCCAATCTTGATTAACTTTCATATTGATAAGTTGATTACAATTCTGTCTGGCTATCATCTGTATTTTGGTCTCTCTGGTCCCCATTGATGTCCCAGTGCCTGTCTGGGATTGTTTCCCTTTCTCACCATTATAACATGTGTAATGACATGAAGGAGGAAAAGAAATCGGCCCCTACCTTGACCTATCAGATCTCCATTTGTTCAGAAAGGCTCTAACTGTCCCTTAGGGCCCGTCTCTGTCCTCAACTAGACATCACAGAGAAAATTAAGGTGACATTCCTGCAGGATTTGGTCATATTAACACCCTTACATGTACTTGTTTTAAATCATGGATACATTTGTAACTTTGTACCAAGAGGCTGTTCAATTATTGCCATACCCTAGTTCTGTAAGATTTTGTATATTTGCTGCCCTAAAAGGTTACTTGATTGGATCATCAACCAAATTTGCCAAATTATATAGGCCTACATGTAAAGTGAATATAAGCATCAGGTCCGACATTCAGTAGCCAGCCAGTCATCCTTGAAGAATTTACACATCCTTAATCGAAATACCTAATTAGTAGTACATACATATAAGACAATACATTAGCACAGGATTGAAAACAGACAAATGATAAATATTATAAAAAGATAAGCTAGTTTCTTGCAACAGAGAAGCAATCACGACGAAGAACCAACATCATCTGAGCTGTAATCATGTAAATTGGCAATAAATGAACTGTCACAAACATATCAAATTCATAGAATTCAAGAATTACTGAACTAATATATTAGAAACACTTCAAGTGGAGTCTTGGACAGTTCTTGATGCAGTTTTATTGTGATGATACAGTTACATGTACATGTGTATATTATCTGGAATTTGTAGTATGGTAAATCACCTATTAATTCATTACAGGAAGTGAAATTTCCCGCCATGAAATTAGGAGGGTGGTCAAATTTATTAGAACACGAAGTTGACAAAATGGTCCAAAATCATGCAGACATTATTTCTCTGTTGATTTAGGTTTATTCACCAAATAAAGCAAGGGCGTAGGCAAGTGTTGAAGTTTAGGGGGGCTTAGGGGGAGAGTCTGAGAGGGGGGTATCCCCCCTCGCAGCGTAGATTTTTTTGTGAAAATTGATGGTAAATTGGCGCTAACTGGGAGCATTTGAGCAGTAAAAGATTGTAAAAGTTGAACTTTTTTTTGGCGAAAATATCCTATAACAGTGGCGATCACTACGTGATATACAAGGTGAAATGATCATTCAATCCGGAGTTTGCACTATAATTCAAGTTATTTCTTAGACAATACTATCTTGCCTAGATAGCAGGGCCGGTGCATTGATGCGTGGTTGACCGCATCAAAAATGGACCGCATGAGTTCTGATGTTCGTTCTGAAGTTGCCAAACTTATCAAAAATTTAAGCTTAGTGGTCCTTTCTCGGAATAGTAGAGAAAATTATCCATATTCATCAAATTTATACCAGTTAAATAGTGGCTTTGTGTCTGGGTTAGATGTTTAACCTGTATTTCTCGGGTTTCTCCGTGTAAATTATTCGAGAGTTCGTATCTCTCGTTTTTGAATAAATAAATACTCAACATATGACTGGGATCTCAATCAAAAAAGTTTATAGTGAAAAAGTTATGAAAAACCTTTTCAGCCAACGTGTTGACCTTTTTTGTCCAAATGGGCGATATGTGATTGAATTGGAGCACATTATTCGTTTTTCGGAGAAAATCACACGGGTCTTTGAGTCTGATATCGCCAAACTGTTGCGTTGTTCTCTGACCGATTGCAATTAGTCTAACCCTTCTGGTAAGCATTGTTGATGATAATTTTACTTCCCCTGTAATATGCAACAAAAAAGGTATGTGACAAACTAAACATATACTTCTCTGCTATGTTTGCTTTCTGTTTCATTCTTTCTTTCTTTCCTTTTTTCTCTCTTTTTTTTCTTTTTCTTCTGTTCTTTCTTTTTTTTTTTTTGCCGGACGTCAATATTTGGGGGGGCTGAAGCCCCCCCAAGCCCCCCCTTGTCTACGCCCTTGTAAAGTGATACATATATATATATATATATTATACACTCCAATGAAAATCGATAATTAAAGGGAAACTAGTAGATGCTGTATGATACATTAAACTAATTGGCGGGAATAAATCCCCAGAGGGCTTGTTCTATCCCCAAATTCTATACATACAAATAATACATGGCATTGGAAAGAAATTTTTTAATTTATTAATTATTTTAATAATTTTGGGTATGGTCAACTTTATTGGAAAACTGATTGATTTTTGTTCACAAAATTTGGGGTGATTGAATTTGAATAGGGTGAGTGAATTATCTGGATATTTACCATTATCAGTTTAGGCCTTGTATGTACCAGCAAACTCCCAAGATAGAAATTTGAACCTACTAAAGAAAGAGACAATAAACTCCTGTGAGTAGATATATAGATAATAGATGAGTACTGGTGATTTTACCAGCCTGCCTCGCCAGTTGATGCCATTCTGTTCTCCTTTGGCTAGGAGTAGAATTACAGTTGGTTGTGCTACATTGTATCTCTACCTTTATGGACTTAATGAAGTTTATAAAAAGGAAGCTTTGTGGAGTATCATTTCTTTAATCAGCACTGTCTGTGACTGCAAAATTACCCTAATTAGTGCTCATTAGTCTCATATTTTTGTATTAATTATTAGAATCTCCGTTTGTGGGGTTTGTGGTTTGCCCGAAACCAAGCTGAACACGGGCACTTTATGTTGCTATCTCCACTCTTCAGCAGACTGTACTATAATCTGGTCTGGCATTGTTCCTGGGTTAGTGGGGGCTATTAAAATGCCTTCAACAAAAATATGTTTTGGGATGTGCAGAAATAGAGCTGGAAGATTCCTCACTGGATACTGTGTCAGTGAAGTTAGTCGACAGATGCTTGCTGCTTGCTTGCTTGCTTGCAGTCATAAGACACCAGCCCTGCGGACCCCAATCTCCTTAGCTCTGATAGGCCTCCACAGTTGATACCCTTGTGAGCTGTTTATTTAAGATGGTTACCTATGGTACCCTGCTTTGCCTCCCTTTTTTCGCTAACTTGTGCTTTTGGTTCTACCAAATAAACAGGGCCATATGTGTTCAGCGAAGGCATGGTAAATCCACAGAGAGGGGAATTGCTCAGCTATTAAGTATGGGTTTCTCAGTAAAACGATCCTGCCGTGATGCTTTCAGAGAGAGGAAAATATCAGTTTGAAAACGGTGGTGGGGTTTGGGAGAAAGAAGTTTGCTCTAGAGAGACCATAGTGTTCTTGTTCTGTGAGCGGGAGTGTATGGTTTCATTTAGTCAGATAAGGGTAATGCAAAACATGCCGGTCTAAGTATGGAAGGCTGCAGTATGGCTGTTTGTCTGTTTGCTGTAGAAACTGAGACATTTATGTAGCACTTAGTTCCTAGGCTTTACTCTATGGTGGTGCACACCTGAAAAAATAAAGCCCCGTCACCCAATCACTTATTTTGCCATTTAGTGGGAATTTTCTCTGCCCTCTGTATTTAATGATAAAATAACAGCACTACAGTGGTTGTTTTTAGTAGCAGCAGCCAGAATTATGGGGGAATGTCGCCCATATGTGATGACAGCTGTGAATGTACAGGGTCTAAAACCCCTGGCTATGACTGTTTATTTGTGCTCTGGGATTCACCCATGATACTGCTTATTGCCAAAATGTATCCAAAAGGTGCCTGCCAATATTTACCATTTCACAGGCCTAAGTGCACGTCTGTATTCCCACAACGTGTCGTAAAACTGGGAGACTGAAGCCCTTGGTATCCCCGACTTTCCAAACTCTACGTTTCAAGGTGACAGACTTTTCTCGCCATTTTCACTTGGAGAATCACCCACAGGTACAATTATTATTGACTGGCGAATTCCGTGGAAGTGCTATTTCAGCGACTGAGAAGCGCTGTGGGATTTTTTCCTTAGTTGGGGACACGATTGCTGCAATTGGGATTTTTACGACTCATTTAATGAACTGATGCTAAAGAGGGATCTGCGGAAAATGAACAGATATATAAAGTTGGGATAAAAGTAATTGATTTTGCGGATACTTCACGAGTACTGTCAATAACATTTACTCGGCTGATTGTGGGGCTGATCTGGGGTAAAGCCCTTTAATGGGCGCAGTCTGATTCTCTCTCTATCCTCTTAGCATAAAACCAAAATGTATTCCGGGGTATTGTCTCCCACTTAATATTCTAAATGGAAGTAAATTAATGTACCCGAGTTACCTAGCACAGGTTCTGATAACTGTTATATGCAAAGTAAACTGATAGATAAATAACCTCACCAACAATTAATACCTACAAGTCAATGGGATATATGTCGTTATGACATTCTGAAACACTAGGTTTTTCTCAATATTTCAGAACGGGTTCTCAAATTTGATAATACTGGAACAAATAAATAAAATATATTTTAAATATTGGGTATAAAATGTTGTTTAATAGTATTTCACAGTCCTTTGTTGTAAAGTTCTAAATAATTAAACCTATAATATTAATGCTTGGATTTCCATAAATGCTCAAAAAGAATTATATGTATTTTGTCATGGTGTTTATAATTATATACAATTAGAAGCTATAGTATGCTTGGTTCTCTATTTGTCCATTGATACATTACATAAGCTTACATGTAACTTCCTCTGTACCATAGTTTTTAAAAGTTCCAAGTTGGTATCAACACTGTCATGAACATGAATGAAGCAAAGATATACTTGTCATCATCTACCGATATGTTTACAGAGAGGGTTAATCAGATTTATTCAATACATTTTGGGCACAAAACTGATTGAATGTAACAAAATATATTTTGATTATTAGGCTCTGCATTGGTACATCTTTCACATTTTAATGAAATGATAGCAAATATGAGAATGGCATGCTCATGAATATTATAAAATAATTGTTTGAAAATCGTAAATGTTGGACTGGCCAGAAGTTAGTATAAATTCATTCAACCAACTTGGGAGAATTTTGTACTTGTAGATTGTTTTTGACAAAATTCATCTTTGGTATTGAATTTTTTTTTTTTTTTTCATATTTACATGTAACATAATGTTTTTGTTGAATTGTTAATTAATGATTTGTGGGGATGGGAGTAATGTTAGGCTAATCTGTCAAAACCATATGGCCAGTGTTTGCACAAATGTTACAAGTCCCCACACAACCCTGACGCTTAATGAACTATAAGTCCAAGGGAGGGAACTCACTTCTCTCAGTCCAACATTGATTCAAACTACATAATGACTTCCAAGCTGTGGACTAGGGATACAAGTAGGACATCATGGAGTGCGAGTGAACTTATTTATATATATATATACAGTAAGGTTTCTAATAATTTCATCACTTCAAAATGCACTTTAACAGCGAATATTATTATTATTCTGAATAAAATATCTGCCTATATTCAGATTTAATTGTCTCAAACTCTTCACACTTAGGGTGCTCAACAAAATGTTAACTAAATAAGTTGAGTTGAAATGTGGTCTAAAAGTGCTTGAATTATTAGAGACCTTACCCTATGTGATTCAGTTAAATTTGTCAAATAGTTTATGAGAGAGAAAAAAGTACATGTAAAAATGTCCAGACACTTATCAGTAGGTCCCATCTAATAAGCTATTAGTGCTACAGTGAAAATAATCTTTCATCATGTTTCATTCCAACTACACTAGTCTTATTTTAGGCCCAGAACTTTCCATTGATTTCTGTTTGTGAGAATTTCGAGAAGATAGGCATATTGAGGACCCATGCGGACTCTCCCCATATAGTCTTGGGAATATCCACACATGTTATCCTTAACTAGGAGCCAAAAAAAAAAAAAAAAAAAATTGGATATATTGAGTTTAGAAGAAATATTTTCTTTCCCTTAATGATAAAAAACAATGTGTTTGACAAGAAGAAAATGGGCATCTGTTTTAAGTTTGTGGATACATGTAAGAACTTCTTTTGTAGAAAACAAAATCCTTAAAACAAATTTCAAGTTTTAGTGAAACTTCGATGTTTAACCAGGAACAATTCATTGTCCTTAAGACAAAGGATTTATTGTTTGAACCGCTGTATTGTTTCATGTCGAAAATTCTTGATACTTCAAAGGGAAAATATTTTTTATATTTTTTTCCCCCTTTTTTGAAAATCCCAAACTCTTACATATCAAATGCATAGTGTACAGTCTCAGCAGGTAGATTTAGACATTCGACTAGAGCAGGTATCTGAGTGTTTGTGCTAATTAAAGGTAGGCTATTCCATCCATACATATAAGGCTAGGTTTTATGGTTCAGGGTCAATAATTCATATGCTCACCTTTTTAACATGTTCAACTTCACATGTTTACAATGTACTCCACATTCTTACAGAGGCTTTTATTGCACCATAAATTATATGGTAAACTCCAGGCTATATAATTTTATCATGGACTCAGAAGTTTTCAATTCCGGGTTGATAAAGGTTTACAGTGGTAATTCTCAGAAACCAGCCTATTGTACTGAGATAGTCTCATTGATGCCCATCTCTAAAATATGTTCTGAGATGAATCTTTGACTTTGACCAATATTTCCTCCCTTTATGATTCAAGTTTGAGTTCATGTATGTGTACTCGACTAGAATAGAAGTACCTTTACATGTACATGTATGTGTACTCACAAAAACTGTTAGTGTTAGTACAAACATATTCAGTTAGTCGCAAAAACTCAACTAGAATAGAAGTACCTTTACATATACATGTATGTGTACTCACAAAAACTGTTAGTACAAACATATTCAGTTAGTCGCAAAAACTCAACTGGAATAGAAGTACCTTTACATATACATGTATGTGTACTCACAAAAAACTGTTAGTACAAACATATTCAGCTATAGTCGCAAAAACTCGACTAGAATAGAAGTACCTTTACATGTACATGTATGTGTACGCACAAAAACTGTTAGTACAATCATATTCAGTTAGTCGCAAAAACTCAACTAGAATAGAAGTACCTTTACATATACATGTATGTGTACTCACAAAAAACTGTTAGTACAAACATATTCAGCTATAGTCGCAAAAAATCGACTAGAATAGAAGTACCTTTACATGTACATTTATACACTTATATATAGTTTTGGCATCATGCTGTTGGAATTTCTGTTCTATAAACAACAGTCTGCTTTCAGTGGAACAAAAAGGGTGGGCGTTTTAACCTGTAGTTTTGTTACATCTTGACAAAGTTCATTTCCTGTTAGGATGTTTCCAGGAATATCAAATTCCACACTGATATCATGTCTTCATCTTCACAAGGAGTTAGGATATCAAAATTAATTTTCAGATTTGGTAGAAGGTTCATGCTCGGATGGCATGTAATTAATTAATTAGTTAATAAATAAACAGAAAAATGTTGAAGTGGATATTTTCCTGTTTTGTTCTTATCTTGGTCTGCCTGGGCATTGAAAATAAAAGCTAAAATAGTTTCTTGTATATTTGGTTCACCGTTGTTTGTGGTGGAAGACATCAACAAAGCTATCTTGTAGAATAAGGTTGTTGGCTGTTTGGATGACTCTGTTTGAAGGGGCTGTCAACACTATGTCATGGAGATAAACTCAGAAATACTCTGGCTCATTTTTTCTGGGCCTTTTCAAACTTCGTATTGCACATGCCCCTGATCAGTTATTCTGTATCTCTCAATATGTCATAACATGTTCACTGGTATATGCATGTTGTTGAAATGTTGCTGTTCGGTCTGTATGTTCTCCCTGTCAGCCTGGTAGGTTTGCAGAGCTAGAGGTGAGTGGTTACTTGCCCTTGCCTGTCTAACTCTCCACACAATCTCGGTAAGAAAGAGCCCAGTGGTGAATTGTAGGTTCTAAATTCCCAGTTTTTCCTGTCATCAGTGTCAAATATTGTTGTATCTGTTAGGAATGAAACAAAATCAACACAAACTTTAGATATCTACATCTGTTTGCATTCCTTTATTCATAAAAATAAAAAAATTTGAATATTTCAAAGATGCATTATTTTCAAGGGGTAGCCTACATGTATGTGAATCAAAATTGCTTTCTATCATCATTCTATTCGTGGAGAATTTAATATTTGTTATATGCAGATGAATTATATTGTAAAAGTTGAAGTGTTTTTGCCATATTAATGCTGCACAATTCTTCTCTTGTACAGATAGCATATTTAACTTATCTAACATATGACCAAAATAATATAACTTTTAAGAACCCCATTAGTTTATGATGAAATATTTAAGTTTTAGATGTTCCTGTGAGATCAGGTTGCTGTATGATGCATGTCTGCTTTCCCATTCATTGATTGTCTGCAGGAAATAGGCATTGACCTCTGACCTAGGAATAGGGTCTGTCCCTGATTACTGGTTTTTAGTGGACATAAATCCCTGTGTGAAGGGTCATTTCAGACCAGCTATGAAGTGTAATATTTCATCCAGGGAACAGAGATACATAAGGATGAGAAAAGTAGCAACATGTTCACAGATGTAGTTTGGAGCAGTCTTGAAATGGAATCATATTTGCCATATCAGCTCCATTGTCTTCATTGGAACTGCGTCTGCTAATCATTCACGATCTATTCCCAACATCAGACGGCTGAGCCGCTTTTGACAACTTTCACTAAATTATTGAGTTAAGCAGACTGTCTGATGAAGGGAGAGAAAAATATGCAAATATGGTGTTTTGAAAGATAGCGAGGTGAGGTTTGAGTCAATCAACTGTCAGTCGAATGTGACATTGCCTCTGGCCTGTGGCTGTCCCATGAGACGTAATAATCAAGTAAAAAGGTGAAAACACTTTAGATCACTTTATAAAGTATGGGTCATTTGTTGTGGTTCATTGAAGATGCGGGGAAATTCAATTTGTATAATTCCTATCTTGACCATTCATCTACTCTTAATACATCTTCCTCCCTGGACATTTCAATTTGCGGAAAACAAAAACACCCGACCACATTTAGGATAATTTTGGCCTCGTGGTGACCTGACGAACGGAATAGGAATCGTAAAAATGTCTCCTCAACAAAGGTAAAAATGTTTCCATTTCGCGTCTCGGGCAAATTCAATTCCCATACGAAAATTAGAATTTCTGCAAAATCTGTTCAATAAATAAAACTCCCAATCGCGGTCTGGGAAATAGTAAAAATCTGAAGAGAAAATGAGTTGGGCCTATTAATTGTTGGGATATACTGGTCGGGAGAAATTTTAGGCTGTATTTGTGTGGTTGTGTTTTTTTCTGCTGTAGCTTGTTGATTAATGATCCGCCTTGTAAGATGAAGGAAGCAGTAGGCTGGCTATATCTGTCAGCTTGGACAGTTTGATGAGGATTTGAGCTGTAGTAATATGACAGTTTTGACCGTTGATGACAGATACACTTGTCTTCCTTGGCCAGGGCCTTGTCCTGGCAGCTCTCTCTTGTCTGCCTGACTTCACACCAGGGATACAGTCATAGACCCAGGCTCTATAAATGACACCTATGCCCAGCAGACACACAATTTAAGGGGTCCATAATAATTCACAGTTTACTAGCCTACCTTGACTATAGATCAAAGAAGGCTCTTTGACCTCTCTCTCTCTCTCTCTCTCTCTTTATTGAAAGATTGTAGAAGTAAACAGCCTCATAGTTTTTATCCAGTCACTGTCACTGAACTGGCAAATGTTCAGGTCATATCAGATCAGGATGGGATCAGACAGTCAACCTTTAATGGCATTTAATCTTCCATAGTTTTACCTATCAGAATCAATATGAAATGTCATTTGTTATTTTACCCTCTGAGAAAACTCACCCATATGATATATTGGATCCTTCATAGTTTTTCATGGTTTGGTGATACATTAGCAGTTCAACTGAGGTCAACTTTCATACATCATCATAACTAGTTTTTCTTATGGTCTTTAAGGATCTAATTAAAGAGCCTTGTATATCAGTGAGTTTGACACACTACAGGCCTATGAAGATATGTATTTGTCTGTTTACACTAAGTCTTTACCCTTAATATAGCTGAGCATTTCATTTTCTGATGATTTATGGTGCCTAGACCTGGATTATAAACTACTTACCATCCCCCACCCTTACCAAGCAAGCTGTCATTAATTATCTCCAATTGCTCACCACATACACTCATATACCACTAACATAGTTATCTCCCTGTTGTCAAAATTTAATTCATTTGAGATGAACATTATTCAGGAAAAAAACAATTCACCACAGCTATATGGCACAGGTTTTTATATGGACAATGTGCCATACAGTTGTGGTTGACAACATGGGTCATAAAGTCTTCTTGGTCTCAGTGGATAGTTCGTTTATTTGCAATGGTTTTCATGGGAACATGGATCATAATTCTGTACAGAAATACCTGTAACCTGAACAAAATCTATCGAACTCTCAAAATTATATTTGAGAAAACTATAAAATAAAACTGTTGATTTGGAAAAAAAAATCCTCTTGTATTGCACAATTTATTACGTGTGCACAAGATATTACCTGTAAGTATTTTTATGGTTGATTATGTTACATGGCTGATTTGATGTGGACACACGAAGCGTGCGACCAGGTAATTGTATCCTCCTAAGTCTGGACGGCCATTAATACTGTGTGCTGTAACATCTGATAGCTTCACAATTCCCAGACATTTCCTACCATGTAAATAGATTTTCCAAATCATCTGAGCTGTTATTTACAGATTTCTATTCGCCTATATGTGGTTAGACGATACAGTCTGCGCCTATAGTACTACATGTACATGAACTAGATCGCCCAGCCTAGAGCAATGGATATGATGCATAAACACAAGCTCAGCATATGTTTATAGACAAATATTGTTTTAAACACACGGATGTGGCAATCATATCAAAACGTTATCGAACGGTGTTCCATACCTGAAGAATTGTCCTCCATGCTCTGTTTACCTCTCGGAGACTAGCAGCTACACTGCAGATCAAACTGTTTGGGAGTAAATATAGAATATACTTACAGATTCAGTAATTATTTAACTTTTGTTAATGAACCAACATATTCATAATCGTAAGAAGAATAACATAACGAGTACTTTATTGAAGAAACACAATAACTGGATTATAACAAAGATTTATTAAAGATAAACTTGTTAATATGATTTTTAATGTCCAAATATATTAAAGTTGTTTGATGTAAATGTATCTGCAAATCCTATGGCAAGTATTCTAAGTAATTTATTGATGGTTATTTGACCCTCAAATGAACAAATTAGTAAGTTAAGTAATAGCCTAGAATATAATTCTTCTTCAGAAAATTGGAAAAATTATCAGTGTAGATCCAAATTAATGTGGATGAAATATTTCTGAAAGAAAAATAGTCCACAATAGCCGACATAATCAAAGTGTGGGAATATCAGCAATTGTGTAGATTCAGATTTTTAATATCTTCCAATTTAACGGGAGCTAAGTGAGGAAAAGCCGTTGTATGCACTAACAATGTCATTGATATTCACACATATTGGTGGTAACTATCGATATTGGCCTTTGCCGTCAGGATATGATCCTCCTGTGACAATGACTGCTGCCCTTTGTCATTTGCCTCAACAACTTGATTTGAAAGTCAAATTTGGAAAACTGCACTCATATTATGATCGGCTTGTGAAAATGCCTGGTATTATAGCCAATTTTCCAGAAGCATTTGCATGGTCTGATTTTGTTTTTTGTTTTTTTTGCTCATCATAAATTCTCATCAGATGATGACCAATGAAATGAAGATTTTGATAATAATCTGTGAATTATGCAAGAAAAGATAAACATGAGTTACTGGTACGTATATGTATGGCTGCATTTAAGAAAAGCAGATTTATATCTTAAAAAAATTACAACGGGAAAGAAATTTTTATTACAATATTCAGAAACTGGCCTATTGTAATCACAGATTGTATCAGATTTGCATTGAAATAATTACATGTAATACATAATGTCTCCTTGGAGGTACAGTGATATTTCACTTTCAACTTATTTTTATAAGCAAAATACATATATTAATATGTTTGGACATTTTATTATGATACATGTATATTTATTAATATTTCCTTGATTAATTAATTATTTAACTGGAGAGTAAAAATAATTTACTGTCATCATGAATGATATTTATAGTTCTATCCCCATGTTCATATTTGTTTCTATATACTAGGTATGAATTGAAACCAATAAATTAGTCAGCATTTTGTAATTTTAGGGAAAACCATAGATGAGAAATTAGAGAAAACATTGGAATAAGGAGCCTTTGGCAGTTAGTTAGTGGCAATTAAGAGTGAATGTTCGAGCCAGTGAGGCGAGTGATAATTCCTGGTGGGATGATAATTATGGGATGAGGTGTGCAAGCCTGTGTGTGCTGTTAAGCTCATCCATTGCAAGGACAAAGGGATGCAATTGTTGTGCCGGGTGCTTGTCTATTGTGTTTGTATGCTGAGAATTTGTGCCGTTTACCATCTTTACATGTGAAGTAGAGCTGGCATTTCCTCCCTGTCACAACAGTCCATCCTGCACCATGTGGGAGGACAATGGATCAGGGTTCTCCAAGAGTCCCAGCCCTGATTTTATGTGGCTACAACCCACAGCTGGTACTGGCAGTCCCAGTTCATGACAAGAACTGTCATAATTACAGAATCTTCTTTAATAAAATGTTCAAATTTACCTTATTGCCATATCAGTTCAGTTGAAGAAGTGATTATCACAGTTTTCCTATATAGTATTTCCTACTTCAGTGTTACTGAAATGAAAGGGGATGAAAAAAGAAAACAAAAAATGTAAGAAGCCTTCTCATTGTTTAGTTTATATGTTTAAAAAAAAAATCCAGAAACAAAACTATAGAAGTTAATGTGATTTTAAAATAATTGAAAACTTTTGTCAGAATTAACTTTGATGTTATATAGTTGTAGAACTTGTTGTTTGAGTCTGGTGAAAGTTTGGGTGCAGATAGATATATATACTGTGTAGGTGTAGGTATGTACTCCTCACAGGATCCTTTGTGCATTAAGCGGCCAGGACAGCGAAAGTAGGCTATCTAGGCCCAGAAGGTAAGAACACTGTGAGCCAGGAGAGAGAGAAAGATAAGATCTCTCTCTGCCAAAATTCAATTTTCAATTCAAGCTTGGATGCTTGGCAGAGGCCATTCAGATCTGTTTCTTTAATTTTCTCATCTTTGCGGCATTCTCTGCCAATTGGTAAAAATGGCGCAGACAAAAAAAAAATGTTCACCCGCAGCTTGAACTGTAGGAGGTAAGGCTGTGGGCTTTTACTGTTACAGACCAGATTCTCACAGTGCTGTTCATCCTTAAGACCGGGGAATGTAGAAAGTATGGGTTGAGCAGAGCAAGTGATGAATGAATTACTCGATTGGATTCGACAGCTTCCTACTTTTTACTGGGCAGGCTGGAGGAGCCACCAGGTATAATGTACTGGCTACTCAACAGCCTCCCATCCTGCATGCCCACTTCTTGCTCCATCCTCTAACTTACTAAAAGCCTGTAAAATTCCTCAAAGGAAAAAAAGTTGTTCTGTATAAAAAAAACAACCCAGTTTAAAAAAAATATATGTATTCATATCTTTTTTTTATGCTGCATAACTTGCATGGTCAAGACAGATCATATATAACCATGATATTGAGATATATACTTGTAGGAATCACTGTGAAAAACTTGTAAGCTGATCACTTATAAACTTCCAGCTTTGTAATTGTTATCCATACAAATTACATAAGGCATATTTTCTTATGAGGGGTATCAAAAGCTGTCGTTTTTCATCTGTCATAGAAAAAATGACATTAGCAACATTTCAAAATCAAGATGACCTAAGAAAAACAAAATGAATCGGCTGTAACTATTACATAATTGTCATTATCTGACCACTACTGCCTAATCAAGCTAATACAAAATTAGGGCAAATGGGAAATAATGAGAGATAAAATAAAAATAAAAATGGTGTCTGTCAGCTCTGTTACAGTAGATGTGACATTGGAAAAATTCAAACACTGCTTTGTAGTCCAAGAAACATACATAGGATCTTGACAGAATGATGTTAGTTTCACCTTATTATTATTCTCAAGATTCACATAAATGAATTTTGCTTTGATATTTCATTATCCTTTCAATCCATTGTGGGTTCTGTTGTGATAATTGAATACAGTTTGGAATTAAACACAGAAAATGGGAGTCTGTCATATATGACATGAAAACGATAGATACGTTTACAGGGTTAGGGTTAGGGATAAGAGAATACTCCATATGCAAGGTTTGTCCACTCTCTGACCTGTAAATTCAGTTGAAGTTGAATTATAGCTCAGTAGATGCAAAGAGAGAAGAAACCTGCTTCAAAATAAAAGATTTTAAATCTCCAGAATATGGGAAAGCTTCAGATTTTATAATTGTGGTGGCCATGCATGGACAGCTGTAGACTGGCGGTGGAGAGATTGAGAACTCATTGTGTTGTGCAGGGAGGGGGAGCAGCCATTATTAGTCCACTGAATCCCCTGTTAATATGGTCATTATCTGGTTTAGATTGCAGGCTGAGGGGAGATCTTATCAGTTCCAGGGCAGACTATAATCCTGCAGATGTCCCTACTCCTTGGCTCTTTCTCCTCTCAATATCTTTGTAATCAGTTCTCCCAGGAATAAAAAAGACTGGTGCAGAAAGACCAAATGAGGGGACAAAAATGGTATATTTTGATTGCCCAGTTCCCTTGCCAAATTAAGCTCCCAGAGGAAGTCTCCTAAACTTTTATATCTTTTGTTCACGCAAATGTAAATGATCAACCAGCCCTACACCTTTATGTAAAAATTGCGCCAATCAGCGAATTTACGACGGAATAATTGGAGCCATTTCTCCTGGTACAGAGCCCCAAAAGAGCATGTGTTTAGCATCAAGGAGCCTAAGTCAGATAATAATCTATTAAAATCTTTTATTAAGCAAGTACCTGGTATCACATACATCTGGATTAGCGCAATAATTACATACTTCACCAGCAGACGTAATGTTCCTTTACACCGTCCTTTGCCAAGTCCGTGTCAGCTCATATTGCAGCCTTTTGTGGATAGTTCAGAAATAAAACTCTGACCCTTTCTCATCGACCTCTCCCCTGGTATTAGTCCAGCATTGGAACCCATTCAAATCAAAAACAAAAGCTGGGGAGAACTTATTTAATTATTATCATCCGAGACATCAAATATACAGTTCACAGGAATACCATTGCTTAATTTGTTGGCCCTTGGTACTTTAATGGCTGACATAATTAAATTACATATATGTACAGCTAATGGTTGTAAAATCACTTGGAATTATATGCGCATTTTCTTACAAGCTCATTCTACATTTGTCCAAAGTTTTCATTTTCTCGATCAAAATAATTCATACATTAAACCTCAAAGTGAACACATTAAGTACCCTCCAATGCATAGGGCACATTGTATGGTTGTCACTTTCTGAAGCTCCATGTACTGTAAATTGAGGATGTCTTCAGTGAAATATACAGAGGTCGAAATGTTGGGAGGAATAGATAGACAAGGTTTTGTGATCTGGTGTCCTATAGGTTCAAAGTTAATCACATATGATGGAAACCCCAGTAGACGCCCCAGGCTAGAGCCATGATACAAACACAACCTATTATGGTATAAATGTTCAAGTAGCAAATTGTTTGTGAAAATAGGAAGTCTATTGTGATTAACTGAATGAAGCCAGGTATCCGTGCTAGCGCTAGATTGGTGGCTTCTCTCCACTTTTTAACAGCTGACCGACTATGTACAATAATTGTCCTACCTATCTTTTGGGACCTGCCATACTTTACCTCTGTATTGACCAATTCAAAACACTATCTTTTAGAAATCCCCGATCTGCTGGGTATTTCATCCCCAAGAAAAGACCAAATATTGGATTTTGCGCCCCCTGGGGCGTTTCACGCATGAGGTTTCCCCAATGAGACCAGAGCCATCATATGTCTATCTATCAGGGACAGGTATATACGGTGTTAGAATTGTGGCTATGATACATCTATACATTCAGCTGCTAGTACCTAATAAATCACTGATTGTGGCCTATAAAATTTACCGTTGCCCTTTGACATGGAAAAATTAATTTCCCAGATATTTTTTTGTGAGACATTTAACTCAAAGCGAGACGTTAGTTATTGAAGCTTCAGTAACTCTGAAGTAATTTAACGTACCTGCACTTCAATGAGGAGATCTCAATAGGAACACTAAATTAAATCGCTATTTACAAATCTGACAGACAAAACCCTATTTGATACCCAGGACCATATACCTCTTTAAAATATATGTTAACAAAGAGGTTTAAACGGAGATAATTTGTAGCTTGAATAATTTTTTGTTGATGATTTGGCATGACGGCAGTATGTCTGGGGACAGTATACATGTACCTAAGGGAGCTGTTAAGGTTCTCTACACCCTCTCAGAGATTGTTGTACTCTATACATATTTTTACACTTTGAAAATTGCTAAATATAATTTTTCTGTGATGTAGACATCTCTAAGGATGATTTGGAAATTGTTCAATATATCCTTAATTAGTAAATATGTGTGATTATTTTATGCGGTGTATTTTTAATATCAAAAATATTCTAACATACATTGCAAACCTATTACGGGCTGGTCAAATTTTTTGTACACATGTTCTCTCGGAATGTTATGTTACCTATATGTACATATAACGTGTAATGACTCTAGGAATGTATCTGGATACCTTTTTTCTCCAAATATATTTGCACCAAATGTTTAATTGTCTGGTCTGATAACGGGTACATGTGTTTATTAATTTAAAAAACAATGGAATGTCCTTTTTTATGTTTCAATTGCTAATACATGCTAGTGTAGAGGAAATACATGTATTTGATTCAAGTTTCGGAAACCATGTCTATAGGCCTTAAATTCAATAATAGTAAATTCAGCAAAAAATTAGTTTAATCTGTTTAAAAAAAAAGACAGACCCCTAATAAAGTAACGGTATATTTTTATTTGTGTAGTTCAGTTAGAAGTACTTACTTATCTGGTTGTAGTTGTAGATATTATTAACCTTTCAAGAGCAGCATAATTGTTTCCTCATATGAATCCGTTAACTTTTAACCCAGATTTCAGAATTCATTACAGCTGAATGGAAATGATGAGTGTCATTATTAACTGTTATTTACCTAATGGTATGCATTAAATGTTAACGACACAGGCAGTCCTTAATGAGGAGAAGCAAGGGAAAAACGTGTTAGCTATTAGTTGTGATTCACAATTTTTTTTTTATCTATCAAGGTATGGCCCTTTTCAAGCTCTTGGCTATTGTACAGGAATCCTATTAATTCAGAGCGAACCATTTTTCATTGAAAACCAGCCATGCGTATTACCCTACTGTTTGGTCGCTGGTAGGACTGCCTAAAGGTAGATTTTTATCAAATGGAAAATCACAGCCCTAGCGACCTCGGTATATACAGATATATATATATATATTTATTTTTGTAGCCTCAAGGATTTCAGAGCTTTTCGAATGCACACACCTTGATCCAGTGCTGTGCAGATTTTTAACCAGCCCTGAAATTCCAAGGGTTCTGTTTGTAGTATATACATGTAGGTGGCTATCTAGCCTTGACAAATGATGGCCTCAATTAAAAGTGAGGTGTTTCCTTGAGCTTGGTAACCAAACCCCATAACTGGAGAGAAAAACGGCTTGTAAATAATAATGTTTATACCCTGTAGTGAATGTCAATCTATGTTAGGTCTTCTCTTGATTAAAGTTTGGGGGAGAGATGGTTTGGTTAGAGACTCAGTTTCACATAAACACAGCCGCTGCAGAAATACCTACCATCCTGTATAAGTAAACTATAGAGCGGCTCTGTAATTATCGGGAGTAAACTATCCTTGATGAGACCGCCCTATCCACGCAGGTACCAACATTTGTTGTCCCAGCCCAGGCGAAAATCAAAACTCGCCATGTGCAAATTAAGTGAAATCACACTCGGTGAGAAAAAAAAAATGTGAGGGAAATATCCCTTAAATCAGCATGGCATTTGAAATGTTATAGAAAAAGGAAGAAACTGGGGGTAAGGTGGTAGGGGTCTGGTGGACTGACAGTGGCAGAGTTAGCATGATGGATGGGCCTAGGGGGAACAGTGAACATGGATGAGGTCTACCCCACTGTCAGTTTACACACCAAACCATAGAGATTTATTATAGCTACCTATAGCCCTGTCATCTTCACTCTATCTGACAGTGTATCAACACAGTCAGCTGTTGCTGATGATGGCCCTTCATTGTTTGTCTGTCTGTTACTCTGTCTGTCTCCTGATTTGATTAGACTTGCCTGATCAGGTTAAACATCAGTGCATGCTATTTCTGAACTGTTCCACAATCAGAGATTTTTTAGAAAAATTAGAATTGTGTATGGTGCGAGAGACCTGTTTAAATTCTTTCACGACTTCAAAAAGCAGAAGTACATGTAAAAAATATATGATTTGTTTTCTTAACTCTTTGCAACCATGAAGCCATATTTCATTATAAGCAGATATATGTATTTAGAAAATAAGAAATATTTATTTGCCAAATATTTTAGGGTCATGTTTCTCTTTGCTTGATCCCACCCCAAAGTAAAACACAATACTGGAAATTGGAATATTTGAATATTTCGAGAGATGACAATAAAACAAACGAACAAATTACGTGGCCTGTTTGCGTACGCTCCCGATATAAACTTGATTTAACTTCAGTTTCTCTGACATTGATGTTGTGTGGTAATGATGTGACAGGGATGTGTGGAGAGAGGCAGAGAAGTGGGTTTAGTTTACCTGTATATGTCCATGAGACTTATTAAGTCGAGTACAATCAGCCAGTATTAACTGTCAGAGCTCCACACAGGTGGCCTGATCACAGTAATTCCTCAAAGGTGTGATAATTAGAAAATCTGATAAATATGGAAAGCGAATTATTATTCCCTGGCTATTATAAGGCCATCCACATAGCCCAAGGCTGATATTCAGATCTGGATAGTTTGTCTATCTCAGTCTCTTATAGTCACATATGTTCTCCTGGGGCGGTGGTTGTTTAACCATGTAGGCATATATCATTATGAACTGTAGAGATTTTAAGCACTTGAGAAGTAAATAATTGAATACTTTAAATCTCATCTTCACATAAAGTCACAGAATAATTGCCTGTGATAATTTTCACCTATTTGTACTTTTTCTGTGAGATGTACATATAGTATTCTGTGGCCGTATCAATTGTTCAACACTGGATTCCGAATAAAATTGTGGACATACATTGAACTCTATAATAATTCAATCACCGTATTAAAAATCAACCACCCCCAATTTGGGGGACAAAATTCATGTTGTAATAAATGTGATGTCCCACTGATTTTATGGTTGAAAATTTCCCTGAATTATTAGTAGATATACCATATATATATATAATGGATTAACATTAAATAAATCTTACTTTGAGACTATGGCTATGCTTGTTTATTTGATATAACATTTATTGATACATGTATAAGCTGCTGAAGTCTGTAAACAACAATGTATTTGTCCTATTTCTTGAGCTGTACCTAGCCTGTCTTTTTGTTTTCCAGATAAATTGGACTTTAATAATGTTTTCTTCTCTGACAGGTGATGGTTTGGACAATAGTGTAGGTTCAGGGGAAGGAACAGCAGATGAAGATAATGATGAGAGGAATCAAAAACGACAGAAAAAAAGGGGAATTTTTCCAAAAGTAGCCACAAACGTTATGAGGGCATGGCTCTTTCAACATTTAACAGTGAGTGCTTTTAAAAATGTACTTAAGACCTCATACTTGTGTTCTGTTTGTTGAAAAATAGAGGCATATTGTTTTATTTGCTTCATGAAATGCACACTTGGTGTTTTTGCTTTTCAATTTGCTTCTGCATAATTTAATTTGTTATTTGCTTCAGGGTACAGAACATTAACTTTAAGTCCGGTGTGAATCTATCATGATAATTTGTCTGTGTATTGCTAACTGTTTGTAAAGGTTTATAATATGTGTGTGTGTGAGAGTTTGGGTCTCAGTCTTCAAATACCCAGAACATTTTGTTTTGAGCTAGATGGAAATTCAACCATTTTGCTTCCGGTCAAGTCTAAAATTTCTTTGTTAACTCTCCTGTTTTCTAATAATTTTCGCCTTGTCTGACAACTGAGTACCAGCATTTATTTACTGTTGTTTTAACAACATCTGTGAGAAAAAAGAGCTTTATGAAATACCAAGCATAAAGATTATGTCTGAGCAGATAATACACAGGAATCCCTAGATGTTATCTCATGACAGTAAATACCAAGAGGTTTTCGTGTGATGGCAGAGAAAAAATGCTTCGCTGAATCTATCTAGGTAGTAAAAACTTCACTGATAGCCCATCAATGCTGAACCTTATTGAGATGTCGGGAGGCAGATGGCATTTCCAACAATGGGCATGTCTCCATGGACGCAGAAACCACTCACAAAAAACTATCTAAACATTTCCATATCATTTTTGTCTATCCCGGTGAAGCTTAAGCCCATGGAATTTGGTTAAATCCCAAAGGATGGTCGCAATTGCCTCTGATATCGGTGTCAGTAGATCCAATATTTTTGAAATTTCACTGAAAAAAGCAAAGTTGCCATGGCAAAGGAATGTATTAGGTTTTGCGAGATGAGCGCAATCTCTCATATGCAAATGAGAGTTTCTCTTTGACAAGATGGGGGATATTTCAAAAGGGAGTTATTGAATCTGGGCCTCTTATTACTCATGACTCACAGAAGGGGACCATTAATTCTCACTCGTCGGGTATCCCCCGTTTGCTAATGTATAGTTGTGAAGGACAGCAACTATCCCTGTCAGATTTCCATGGATTACATATTCTGTCAAGAAGAGCTCAGTCGCAAATCACTCTCTCTGAATATCTGATATTGGCAATTTATTTGCAAAGATGCTGGTCAGTGGGTGGCGGACTACTGGCAAACATTCTATCCAATAGTATCCAACTGTAATTTTTCTCTATGTTCCACGGGAAAAATCTAAATCCAGGTATTTGAAGCTGGCTAAAGACGGAAATTGGAGATGGGATAGTTTGTCCCAAAGGTCAGAATAGCGGTTCCCTCAGGTAACAAATCCCCGTACATGGATGCACTGACATCTCAGAAGAACTCGATCACTTCTCTGCTGGTCAAGAAATTCATCTACATGTACATGTTAAGATAATACTGCCGAAACACAATTTCTCTCACAGTAACAGTGGATGCAGATGATCAGCATCTTGTTACAGCTTACTCCGGAAAATAGTTAATAAATTGTTCTGAATGTTGCTACCGTTCCTGTCTATATTTTAAAATGTAAACATGCTACCATGAGGAGATCAACTAATTTGATTCTTGTACCAGTTTTGGACCAGTTACAGTGGGCAAGAATAAGAATATCTATTTTCCAACTCAGGCTGATAAATATTGTTTGGTTTTGGCAAGGGAATCGAGACACAGTGTATCATCCCATTGCAGGGAAGTTGATACTGGGAAGAAAAAACACCAAACAAGCTGTGTAATTACTAGTGTGGCTTTGAAGCGGGATGGAAATAGTACAGGACTGGAAGAAAAAATATGGTGGAGAAAATGAAAAATGATGTTTGGGGTCTGAAGCTTGTTGTGCTAGCTGCTAATGAGAAAGTTCTATGTGAATGACAGGCTGAAATTTCAGCTCACCCTCCATGGATTCTTGTGAGAATGTTATCTGGGTGCTATAGGCTCTCCTTGCTCTGCCAGACTGAGCTGGATTTGCTGTGACAGACAAGGGCTTGACAGCTACACTGATAGGGGCCAATCTAAGGGCTAACTCAGATGATTATTCATGTAGCTTTTTGCCCACTGATACCTCTCTCTGTTTGTGGAGTTTACCACCCTTTACACCTCTTCTTTTATCTGACAAACTCCCCCAGTTTTTTTGACAAAACCTGAGAAAGCTCCTCAAATTTATCAAACTCTAAAGCTTCCTGTTCTAATCTGGCATCACCCTATCATGGCAGGCTATAATCTGGCTGGAGGGTTTTGCTATTTCATTATCTCCTCAATTTTAGACACTTATCATGATCAGTGTGTGTTTCTGATGTTTTTTTTGTTTGTTTTATTCTGTCTTTTTTTTTGCCAAAAATAGTGGCTAGTTGCATATCAGATCAAAGTGTGGATGAGGCCTCTCTTCAACTGGATTGTTTTTCACAAGTGCTCTTCACTTAACCCCTGGAACAGGGTTTGACGGGGATAAATTCCATCTCCATTAGTACTATATAACAGTTGATGTAATCATGTACCTGTGACAGTATACAACCTTTCCATGTGCCATATCTCACACCCCCTGCTGGACTGGAAGCATTCATTCTAGTCAGACACCCAACAGCCAGTCATGGTCTTGTACAAAGTCAGTTCTACCAATGAATCTTTACAGAACCTCTCTCTCATTGGCTGGATTTTCTCCCAATTTTCTCACCAGCCAATAAAAACAGTCAGGTTTATTTCTATTGGCCAATCAGGTGTTTTGAAACTGGGACATATCTCTTGATACACTGGTGTATAAAACTCCATTTTGCTGTTGGCATCATCAAATTATAAAACCAGGTCATCGAAGCTTGAAGCAATTTCTAGGAAAGACGAGAAAATGTAGTTCATTCAAGGTCCATATGATCTTGCTATATCAAAATATGAATAATTTTGGAAATTTTATTTAAAATATATTTTTTTTTATTTTGTAATTAGTTATTGTGTTTATGTAGCTTTCAATGAACAGGGGGAGTTTTATTATGTAGAATATGAAAAAAGAAATGGAAAAAAAAAACATTTGATGGTAAAAAGTTACAAGAATATGTCTGTTCCCTTAAAAGCCGTTAAGTCCAACTTCTCTACCCTGTAATAATACAATAACACTGTTCACCAATGCAAATAAGTGCAATGTTTTTCCCTCTGTTTTTCTGCTATCACTGACAATCAACATCAGGAGTGCAGGGAACTGTGAAAGCTTTTATTAAAACTGAGGTGGCATTTTCTGTCAATTTCGGCTAAAACATATGTCAGGAATAATTCCACCTTGACTGCATCAGCCATCAAATTCTCTCTCTGGCTGGTTTTGGGAATTTGGTGTGCGAGTGGTCGCGGAGGCTGTCAGAAAATTGCACCCCTGTCTCTGTGGCTGCCGCAATGCATAATGTCTCCGAAGCCATGATTGCTAAAACAATTTGCATTCTTTGATGACCCCTGCGAAGGGAAAAACTCAT
Source organism: Hanleya hanleyi (assembly GCA_036873755.1). NCBI lineage: Eukaryota > Metazoa > Mollusca > Polyplacophora > Lepidopleurida > Hanleyidae > Hanleya > Hanleya hanleyi. The sequence goes on from JAVTVY010036485.1 coordinate 75,379, forward strand.
GCTGGAGTATGCTTTTGACAGTTTTGCCGCAAAAAATCCCCAGGTGGCCCGCCAAACTTTCATTGAATTTTCCCCTCCCATATGCAGCACATTTGTCCAGCTATTCATAGCCCCCAAATCTGGATTACCTATTTCCCGGAGCCGACAGAGCTAACCTGATTTTTAGAGGGAAGCTGGGAAGATAGCTGCTGCAAGGATGGTGGAAGATGAGTGTAATAATACGGTTGAGGACTGAATATGCCAGACGCCTGCTGTTCTCCTAACAACAGAGTCCTCCATGTCTGTGCACCCTATAGTCTTAGACTGATTGAAGTTTATGTTAATTAACAGTTGTGCCCGGAGTGACTCCCCCTTGGGCAATACACTTCATAATCGAGGTATTGATTTTGGAACCCTTAGCAAAATTTAAAAGGCAAAAAGCACCAATGGATCTGATGAAGATAGGAGAAAAACAGTTTGCTCGAACAATGCATCTGTGCTAAAACAAAATGGGGAAATTGAAAGGTGTGACATTTTGGTGAGAAACAGTACAAGTGTGACAGAACTAAACTAGAATGTCATCCATGATAGAGACATGTGCCTCACAAGAATGACCACTATGTCACTGTTAAAGATGTAATCAGCTCTGTGTCACCTTCAACTCTTTACTAGTGTTTCAGTCGTCTCAAAATTCCACATGACAACCATAATGTCATAAACAGGGGCATTTAAAAGGATTTGTAATACAGTTTGTAACACAATGTTTGCCATTCCAAGACATACTTTTTTCACATTGTACATGCAGATGAGCACTATTGATCATCAGAAGATTTCAATTTTGAAAGTTAACTTACTGTCAAATCGCAAATGCTGAATGGGATTGAGATCTGGATTGATGTCATTGGGTGTCAGTAATTATGATAAAGAAAACAAAGTATGGCTCAGAAGAATAAATAAATGGGATACTTCAATCATAGGGCTGTATTGAGGAGAGACAAATTTGAATCAAGATAATGAATATTAAAATTTACAGGAACAGCGTCTGATCACAGTTAGCCACCAGCTCTCATTCTCTGGAGAAATAAACATCAGCCAGCATTCAGTTAGATTGTTTATTTGCCATCTTGTGAAGGAACCGACGGAATATCTTTCCCATAGCAAGATATTATCATCATCAATTTTTCACGAGTCTGAGGAAAAACTAAGACATTTAGTTCTCCCCTAGTGAGGTAATTATGTTTTATAATACAAACAGAGAAAAATACTAAAGGAAATTGAATTGAGAAGGTGAGCAAAAGAAGATTTAATTTTGTGTGAAGACGGAAGAAATTGAGGCTTACCAAATTGGTTTTGTGTTTGCCGTGTAGGGATGGGAAGCCCCGGATAAGCATAAAATTGGAGTGGTAGCTTTTCCTAATAGAATAAAATAGAAGTTGGATTAGGCAAATGTAATGTGCCGCTTTATCCACGATCTGATTTTTTCCCCGTCTTCTTTATCTGTGTGAATTGCCATTTCGGGGCAATTTGCAAAATGCAAGGTTTTGGGGAAGAAATTAGGGCCATTATCACCGGGAGGAGAAAATTAAATCAGGTCCTGGCGCTGTGGCCAGCCGTCGCTATTTGGTTACAGTACATGGCTTACAAACAAACCGAATATTGCTGGCTGTATTAGCTTAGCTTCCTTCTTCACTCTCCAGCTCCAAATGCCTACTTAATTGCACAAGAGTCGGTGGAGTCCAATATGTAGAGAGACAAATGGCAGTAGGGAATGGATAAAGAATGGACAGGAAGGGGGGTTTGACCAAGTGGAATTCCTGATAACGCTTTGATGGACCAGTCGAGCCAGATAGCCAGGAAAGCTAGGGTTAGCTATGGCCAGAAGGACTTGGATAAATCCACCAAAATGTCAGCTCTTTTCTATCTGAGCTGGATTTAGTTGATTCCAAGCAAGAAAGAAAATAAATGTCAGAAGACCATAGATACCCGAATTTCTCACCACATATACAAAGCCTTCACACCAAAATGTATAGAGAATGGAGATCGTATTCAATAATATAATACTCCTCATACACAGCACCTATATTAAAGTTCAACAGCTTAATGTGTAATTATGGCTTTCTAATGTTTTGGACAATACAACACCATTTTGTTCTTTGACATTGATCAGGTATCATGGAAGGAAGTAACTCACACTGCATCTGGCAATGAAACAATGCAATGATCATAGAATATAAAACACCAAGAATTCAGCTGAATGTTTCAATTGAGTCTTGTATTACGATAACCTCAGAAAAGTGGACAAATTCAAAAACTTTTCACTGAGGTTATATTCCATGGTTGACCTCATGGAAACCTTTCAGGTGTACCTGTGTATGAGTTGTGCTTAGCACGAGAAGTATCAACAGACACCTTAGAGGTTCTGTGGAAATTTGATTGGGAGAGGTGATCGGGGAAAAGCTCGTTACAGGACTGCCGTCTTTGGAAAGTCTTCATCTCAGCAGATTGAACAAATATCATCGAGAGCTTTTGTGATTGGGCTTCTTTTGCTGCTTGAATGGATTTTTCTTGCTAAGATGTGTCAACTGAAGGATAGGTGATTTATTGCTGTTCATATTCTTGATGGCTTATCTAATACACCCATCTTTTAGGCTCCAGCAGGGATTTCCAACCAGAGAAAAAAAGTACAGTTTTGATATGTGATTTTGAGAGCTCTGCATGTTCTAAGGGAATGCCCCTATTCACACACAGAAACATGAATTTAGAGGAATATTTCTAGTTACTTTCACTCAATTCTTGTTCTGGTAAAATGAAGTAAGCGGGAAGGTCTTGTGGAACATATCTTCAATGTGTATGTCCTCAGTCACTCAAACAGTTTTTGTAGTAGTAAAAAAATTGCGATGTTGTATAGTTTTTTACCCCTCGGCCAATTTTGGCCATGGGGTATTGTCGTCGTCTTGTACGTCCGTACGTCCATACGTGAGCGGGATAGCCGGAAAACGGTTCCACTGAAGAATTCCAAATTTGGTATCCTTATTTACCTAGTCAAGGACCAGAAGCCTATTGAATTGAGACCTGATTGGGTGGAAACCTTGGCGGCCATCTTTAATTTTATGCAAAATGGATAATGATCCATATCTCGGAAACCATTCAACTGTTGGTATACATCATCGATACATCAAGCAACTTTCACTGAACTACCAAACCGGCTTTTCTGATTAGCTGAAATCCTGGAGGCCATCTTTAATTTATGCAAAATGGATAATGATACATATCTCTGTTACCATTCAATTGTAAATATAAAAGTTGGTATACATCATCAATACATCCAGATACTTTAAATCAGGACCTGATTGACCGAAAACCTTGCGGCCATCTTTAATTTATGCAAAAACTTTGATGATATATATCTCTGATGTCATTTAAGTGTTCTATACCAAACTTGGTATACAGCATCGATGTATCAAGAGAATTGCAATGAATAACTACATCAGTTCCTCTGAGTGGGAGGAAGGATGGGCGGCCATCTTTAATTTATGCAAAATCATTAATGATCTCGTTCTCTGATACCGTTCAAGTGCTCGATGTAAAATTTGGTATACATCATTGGTGCATCAAGAGACTTACGACAAATGACAGTTCTGTTTTCTCTGATTGGGCGGAAACCTTGGTGGCCATCTTTAATTTATGCAAAATCTTCACTGATGTATATCTCTAATACCATTTCAGTTTTCTATACGAATCTTGGTATACAGCATCACTGTATCAAGAGACTTTCAATGAATAACCACATCAGCTCCTCTGAGTGGCGGGAAGGATGGGCGGCCATCTTTAATTTATGCGAAATCATTAATGATCTCTATCTCTGATACCGTTCAAATGCTCAATGTAAAATTTGGTATACATCATTGATGCATCAAGAAACTTATGTAATGAATACTGGTTTCGCTGATTGGACGGAAACCTTTGGGGGGTCATTTCTAATTGCAAAATTTTTGATAATCTGTATATTTGTGACTTGACTGCTTGGTGTTCCTGACATCTTGGTTCAAATTGAATACATTATGAATGTACTCAGAGCCGAGGGGTTTTCAGATGCGCAGCTTCGTATTAAATAAAATATTAATGTAGTGTTTAAAGTATATGTTGCAGATTGTGGCACCCTAGTACCAGGGGAGCGACTTTGTCCTGCAATTAACACAAATTCTGATATGGTTAGATCAAAATCTCATTTTTTATTTCATGTTTGTACAAAATTCTTAATCAAGCTTGTATTGAAAGCATACATTGTACAGAAAAGAGGGTTTAGGGAAGAAATATTTCTTGTATTTCCACTCCCCAAGCCTTCATTGTCAGGTAGATGCCCCTTCCCCCATCTTTGAGAGTCTCTTTTACTACCATATGTGTTCAGAGATTTCCATAGCTGTGCAACCCTAGAAGTCCACACACTTCACAGGTACTTGTTCACTGTCCAATGAGCTCTAAATCCAAGTCAACCATTATATTGAAATCTTTAATTTGTTCAGCCCTTTTCTCTGTTGTGTTAGCAATGTACCTGGAAATACCTGGTCAAGCCTGTGTGAGTGTGTACATAGATGTACTTACTGGAGAGAATTGTAGACTTACAGGTACTTGTTACCTCAGCAACTCTACCTTCACACCAATATATTAAACCTCACTGCTCTTAGTACTAAGGTAGGCCTTGATTCTGATTATTATTTAAGAGGTTAGCAGAGGGTTAGCACTGATTAATTCAAACAGCTACACGTATTTATATGGATAAACAACTGTTTTATTATAGTTATTAACTGCTTTATATATCATTTCAAATAGGGAGGGACATGGGTATAATTGATAATCAGCATTGAATACCCATTGATGTGTTATAGGAAGTGCTTTGATGTGTCTTGATTCACTTACTTTATTTATTTATTTATTCAACTTATTTATAGAGGGTGGTCCTTTCAACCTTAACGGCTGCTCTCCCAAGGAGCCCTCTATCACACACAGATACATGACTAATTAACAATAATAAATTAACAATCAAAATAGAATTTACATGAATCGAGCTAAAAAGACAAAGGCAAAAAACCAGACTAAAACTAACCTTTACATGAATCGAACTAAAAAAGACAAAGGCAAAAAAACAGACTAAAACTAAACTAAAAGTACACTGCTAAGATCTGGAATATTTTGAAATATTTTCTTAGCCGTTTCATCACTCACATAACGTCTGATTCTCTGTAACACTCAAAATGCACTCTTAAAATCGATCTATTTCATCATGGATTAAGCAACTGCCTCCGATAAAAACGTTAAACGTCATGGTTCGACCCTTACATGTACAACACATAAGGGGAGAAATCTTCGAGAATCTGACTGTGTAAATACTGTCTTAGAAATGGTCCACAAATGCAAAGTTAATTTCTGGGGCGTATGTAAATAATTTTGTCTGCCTGATAGGTGATTGTGTCAATATTTCCTGGCTATTGAGTGGATTATGGGAACAAATGGGCTAAGTGAGGTATAAAGGCAGTGGTGTGCTAGTCAGGTAGCAATAACATAGACACCCACAGCATGTTGATACAGTAAAGCTTTCCATTATTCTGGACAAGCCAGCCAGGTGCTAGCTTTCTGAGCGGCCTTTTCAAGCAATGTTTGCTTGCAGGACTATGGAGTGGGCCAAGCAACCAAGTGAAATAGGAGGCCTGCCAGCAGCCATGTTTATATAGCACAGCCTCCCAACAGTGGAGGACTCCAGGCTTTTGAAATGGACCAAATTCACTGAGCTGAATTGTAAAAACACTGTATATTTATTTAGCACAATTCATCTCTGAATTAGTTGACAGATCTAATAAAAGGCATTAAGTCGGGCCATTTAATAGGTGTTTTGGAAGATACCTAGCGTAATGGGCTAACTTCTTGAGACCGATTAGTGAGCCCCCTGTCCAAAGCTCAGCTGAAAGGAAAACTGTTATGTTGGGGGTACAAAAATATTTGTCTCCAGGCAAACTCAGAGTAATCAAATTGTGCAGATTTCTAACAAACAGAGCTGTTAGGGAGGGGAGAACATGAGAATGTGATTAAGTAAGCTATCACTGGCCTGTAAAGGAGCGGAGCAGACAAGTTGTTGCAATTAGATAGCGAGATTCCATCATGGCAAAGAAGAATCTTCCAATTCAACCTGACAAGGTTACTAGTCTTTTCCCTGGTAACTTTTTCCTGAATAATTGTCACTCCTTCAGGGGTAATGGAGCCCATTAGAATCTCCCCCAGTTTTAATTTTGCATCTGGCTTGTTACTGCAAAAAATATGACTAAATTAATTTAGCTACATTGCTGTAAATTGTATTAAAGAGAGCCATTTATGTTTGGATACCTTTACCACATCTAAGCAGATCTTGTCAAATTGGTGCAATTTCGGAATAAATAGGGTCAACTGTCTAAATAATTATTCTGCTAAGTAGCGCGACAATCGAGACCTTCGTATGAAGTGGTTTCTTTGGGATAAATTGCAAGTCAGTTTATGTCGATTAACCAGTTAAGTTTGAGGAGATTAAATTTTGCATTTGAAAGGACAATTTTATTTTTATGAAAACAGATTATTTTCTATTTCCTTTTATGGTGAGCGGAGTAGAAGATTGGGATCTGTAGGGAATGTTAATTAGTCCTTGAAGACTTTGGGCATGCACCCACTGGACATATTTTTGCAATTTTGTTATGTGAAGCTGTCTCTACCTCAATCCATTTAGAATGAAAAGGTTGATAAACACTAAGCTAATATTATTGAAATATATTAGTCTCTGTTCATGATATTACATTGGCTGTCTCGGTGAGTGAGCAATGCTAAGCTCAAGGTGGTTGGTACATAAATATAGACCAGGGCCAGCTTTAGTTGTGCTGATAGCAGTTCTTTGTTGATGTGGAACCTATTCTGTGTCTAATGTCCTTTTATCCTCTCTGATGCTCTCTCTCTACTCTCACTGTAGTCAGTGTTCTTGCGTAGGTTTTCAAATTATAAATCTCCAGATGGAAGAAGATGGGAGAACAGGGGGGAAATTTGCTATCGCACTGGAGTGTTTACCGGAGATTTTACATTTTGTTGCCTTCGAAAAGAGTCCCCTCTGTATGCAGGCCTATAAGTAGAGAGCTGGTAATGGTTGGAAAGGGCAATTGCTGAAAGCCTGCCATGATTTTCTGCTTGCTTTCGACAAAAAAAAAGACCCTTGAAAGGCAATTCAGTGGCCATTGCATGGGGCTCTAGAAGTGTGCCCCTCGATTCTGCGTCCATCCTAGTGATAAAAACTGTCAGATGAGAAGATTTTACAACAGTATTACTGGATCAAAATCTCTCTCTCAAGTCATTCTACATGTGAATATTAGAATATTTCAAACATTAGGAGATTTAGTCAAATTTGAAATTTGACTCGAGAAAAATATGGTTAGATTGTCATAGAATAGAAATTGCATTCTTGCCTTTCTGGATATTTCCTGTTGATTGTGGCCACAATGTTCTGTTCAAGGAATGATGTGGAATATTCTTAACTGCTTGGAATGTACATGTACATATAAAAAATGGAAAAATGTCAGGATAGTGCTGTTCACTGAAAACGGTTCCATAGATTAATTCTTACAAGATTCACAGTTCCAGTGAAATATTCATATCCTTATTCGAGTGGGTATATACTTTTATCTCTATGTGTTCCGACCAAGCCAGCTCAGCAGGTGATAGTCTTTTCAATATGTAAGTATTCAGAAATATCCCTCTTGTCCTCTCTCTATACAATGTACATGTAGGTCTCTTGGCTATAAAACGCTAAAGGAATGTGCCGTGGCAGTACATTGTGATGTCCTTATTTCAATACTAATTTGCTCGGTTTTTGTAGTTCAGAAGAATTTTATGTCCGCTTAAACAAGTTGCTGAGAGACACCTTCCACTATGAACCTTTTCTTGGCTTCTCTATGGAACAAAATTATTGTCTGATGTTTTTTGACTTCTGACTGGAAAGCTATTAAAGAGCCATTCAGAGATATATTACTAATAAAATGACAGGTTTTGGTTGGCTAAGAGAGTCAATTATTTGTGGATTAAATCTTCTGTCGCATTCTTTTTCTTTATCTATAATCTGTATATAAGTATTCCCTGCAGGAAATTGTACGATGAGTCAGTCAGCTCACGTTATATTGTTCTGGGAAATAGAATATTGGAGCTGAGAAATTCACAATCCAACCAATTTCATAAAAGAGATTGTTACCCAAGTTTGACTGACCCCCATTTACATTTCTGAACTTTCTGTTTAGTTAGTTTGTATTTCATTTCACAAGTCTCCCTATGTTATTCCTACCAAAAAAAAAGAACATTTCTGGAGGTCACTGCAATTACCTGGCAATAATTCAGTGTTTCAGCTTCTGTGAGACTTGGCAGGTGTGAACCAGTATTCTGATTATCCTTGTTCTATTTCCAGTTACACCACAAAAATATGTATATATTTATTGTTTCTATGTTTGATTACAACAGTAAGGCAATTGCATGTACAAACATATTCTAAATGATATATTCATTTAGCCAGAAGATAAAAACACTTCCCTTTCTCAAGAGAGAACACATCCCCAGCTCACAAAGTTAATTTTGTAGAATTTCCATCTCATCCAACAATAAATTAAATTTAGTTATCACAATACTTTATCTTAATCACAGGTATAACTTGAGGCTTGTGAATGCCTACAAATTTCTGTTTGAAGTCACTTTATTTTTGTGGTTACATTAAGTTGAAATTGCCTTGAAGAGTTTTGCCTGTTAATTGGAGACTATAAATTTTTCCACCTGCTGAAGTCAGCTCTGTAAAAGCTCGTTCACCTGTCAGCTGGACAATTATCCGCCTAGGTAATACATCATATATATTACCTGAACTGAAGACAAAACAAGGTAAAATGACTCCTTCTTAGTGGGGTTTTATCGGGGTAATTTTCTCTACGGAGAGGTTTCATCTCTTCGGGTGTCTCTTCCTGTCTTGGGGAGAGTTTTTTTCTCTGTGTGTTTGAAGATATTGGAGTTGTAGTAATACATCATCATTTCAGCTTCACTATTCCGGGTATTCCACCCTTGGCTGGCTATTAAAATCCCACAGATGTCCTATATGCAGTATTCCTGGTAATTTTTCAACTGTCAAGTAGGCTTGATTTGACCTGTGATTAGAAGTATTCTCGGCAGACAGCTCATCTCTTTCTCTCTACGAATGCAGGTCTTCTCGATTGTCACCAGAGTCCTAAGAAGGTCCTTCTATGTTCTAGATTTCAAACTCCGGAGTTACCCCATTTGTTTCAAGTCCTCTCTCTCTCATGCACAGAAATAACCACCTCAGTTGGTAAGCTGTCAAGCCAAACCCCTCTCATTTACCAATTAATTTATCTATTATACTTGTTAGGGCTTCATTCCTGGTAATATGGCCCTTGTCTTCACTGATTACTTCCTCGTACAGTTCAGGAAACTGTTAGTACAGGGCCATCTTTACTCCCCATCAATCTGTACATGTGACAGCTCCACTGATACACTCAAGAAAGTCTGATCACTTGGCCAGACTTAGATGGTTTTTTCTCTCAAATCACTGCATTTTCGTTCCTCCTTCTTTGATGAACGGGCTTTATACTTTTCACTGATCTCCTAAGAAACCTCCCAAATAAAACTAAACCCTTCCATGTTATTCTGACTAGAATGGAATTATCATGCAATCAAAACCAACCATCACCATTTGCTTTGAACAATGTGATCGTCTCCTGCATAACTAAGGTATATTTCAAGTCTTTGAATCAAACAAACACTTTCCTCAGCAATTGCCATTTAATGTTTGGAACCATATATGTATGGAAATCACTAACGTACAGAGTGCCCACACCTATTCACCAATTATATTTGTACCTACATTGAGGCGAATATATGTATTCAATTAATTTTCTTGGTTTGATCAAATTTCACACCAAGACTTCTTGAAAGTCATCAGTTCATTGTCTTTTCTGTTTTCGAAAACCTGCAGCAAGGACTTCTTTTTTATTCAATGCATTCTACTGCATAACAGAACGAACAGACAAAAAGGGATACAATGGCATAGGGATAGCTTGGGGGTGGTGGATTTGGATGTTGTGATTATGGATCATTTAATAAACTTTGCTGATTGGTTGATTTGAAGTTTTGATAACTCTTTGTAAAGTGTCATTGGACTATCCTTAATCTCTACTGGTTGGTTGATTTGAATATTTTAAAAACAATGAATTAGGTCTTACTTCCTGTTATATCCCAGGTTAAATGTAATTTGCTTGCTGAAGGCTTACATGAAAAGCTCAGACTGATCTAATCATCAATTTTCTGAGTCAACCACTAATCTCCATCGTTGCTGATGACTGTAGTGCCCAAGAATTTGTCCATCATTTTGGTGTACATTTTGATCAGGAAATCTCAACTTTGAAGACAATTTGACAATGTGTTGTTGATCATTTCATTGAAACTCTTCAGTTCGCCTCTTGGCTGTCCGGGACATATTTTACATGTACATATTAGCACAGATGGGTGAAGTATATCATAGCAACCATTAGTGCCTGACACTTTTTATCGCACTTGCCAGTTATTAGATTTTATCAAAAACTTTTACTTATTGGAATGCATTAATATCATTCCATCACTTCAGTGGGAAAAAAACTAATATTAAAGATTGTGTAAATTATTGGTGTTTTCGAGCTTTCAGAACGTGTGAATAAATCTGTTCTCTTTCATCACTCATACATCAGCTCCTCTTCATATTCACGAGACCCTCAAGTGCCGAGATGTGCTTACTCGCTATTTCCGAGCGTTTCCTCGTCTTTTTTATGGTCTTTAATTTTTTCTGGAGAGATTATTTATTATTAATTTTCCCAGTGCTGGTAGCACCAGTTGCCTGGTGGCCCAATGAGCATTAACACTTGGGCATTGTGTCACTAGACAACCCAGGAGATGGAGGACAAATTAGTTTCTGTTTATTAGCCTTACCATTTACACAGACTTGGCTTGGCAGGGAATACACACCAGTAACCCCCAGTGTTGTCTTCTGGCCGATGCTCTGATGAAGGGGCCCCTCATCCACCAGAGTTTACCACTTAGTTGGCCAGGGAAAATGAGGTCACCAGGGAGCTCCCCATCTCATCTACTGGGGTCTGCTTGGCCAACCAAAAATGGCTGGCCTGGGCTGATTAGAGCATGGCCATAGACTCTCTCGCAAGCCCGCTTCACTCAACTGAACACAGATCATTGCTTTTCTCCAGTGCTTAGACAACGCCATAACTCGCAGTGCCATTAAATGTGTGCAGAATTTTGACAAACCATTTGCATAATTTCATCTGTGAGTGATTTACAGGGAACATCACCGTCGCTGATACTATTGAAAAAGATGCCCATTTCAGTGTCTGAAGAATCGCTTCTGAACATCTCCACAATGTGTCCGTTGCTGTGGTTTTGTTAGATGGGGAATTTTTATCTCGCGGATTAAACCATTGACTTTCATTCAATCTTCACCAAACCCATGGTCGGGCATTCTCTAAATTCGATTTCATTCTCTTGCGCTCCTAAATTGTTTGCTTCCCCTCCTAGATAGATGTCCGCAAACACATTTTGTGAGGAGAAAAGTCTTCTATTTTGATGATTGTATTAAATGTAGCAATCTTGCAAATGGCTTCTGATAGAATTTAGAGGTATTATTTTTTTTCCGCGAGTCCTATAATTCTCATATGGAAATGTTGGAACTGACCCAAACAAAGTGCACTGAAAAATCTGACCTTTCCCTCAGAATGAATTGTCAGTTATTTATAGCATTATAGCTGCATTTTCTGGTGCTAGTGGTCTTGCAAAAGCAGCGATTACAAGTAGCATATCAACTTCCATTGCTTCTTTTCTTCTTATGTGCATGTACATTCTCAGAGTTAATGCTTCAGCAGGAGTGTTTCTTGAAGGAAAATTTTAAAAATGTTTATGAATAAAAAATATTTGAAATTTGGCAATATATGATAAATCCATCAGATGTTAAAGTTTTCATGATTTTACAGATATATGTATGCAGAAGACTGCTATCTTATAAAAAAAAGTAAAACTTTATGGTTGAAAATTGTTATCACATCAACAAATCCTGAAAAATAAAAAGTCAGTGATTTGTTTGAAAGAATAATTTCAATTCAACATGAACTAACTCAATATTTTGAGGATATTGGCTTGGTATATCAGCTGACTCTGTCCTCCAGACTTGCAGATTAAATGTGAACCTAAGTTATTTGATGGAAGAAGGGACTGAACTTTTACATTGCAGCACCCGTACCCGTCTGAAGAGCAAAAGAAACAGTTAGCTCAGGACACGGGACTTACTATTTTACAAGTTAATAACTGGTAGGTACACATTTTTCTTATTTTTTCTCATTTCAGCATCCTTATCCCACTGAAGAACAAAAGAAACAGTTAGCACAAGAAACGGGACTAACAATTTTACAAGTAAATAATTGGTATGTACATGAATTTTTTTTTTACCTCTTACAGCAATTTTAATAAAGTGAATGATACATAAAAACTGTCCATAACCACCAGACTACATGTATATACATCACATTACTTATTTACAGGTATACACATTGTATAACCACCAGACTACATGTATATACATCACATTACTTATTTACAGGTATACACATTGTATAAAATTCAGGCAGTTTGATAATCCCTCTAATAATTCAATCACAGAAAGTGAAATTTCTTACTACAAAATCAGGAGGTGATCAAATTTATTAAAACAGGAAGTTGACAAAATGGTTCAAAATCATGCATATCAGCCTTCCACGTTATTTCAATGATTTTAGAGGGTTAAAAAACTTATTAGATCCACCTAATCAATTTGTCGCCAAAATTGGGTGTGATTGAATTTTGATCGGGGATTTATTCATTAGAGGAATTACTGTATTTCAACAAGTTTGCAAGTTAATGATTTTGTATGTGTATGTATCACATGGCAGTGTGACTAACGTCACAGGACCTACGAAATAGGGTTTGATATGATTTAAGTGTGTACTCGAGAGATGACTTGGGGGCCCTATGTGCTACCGTGAGAGAATTTATATAGCAGTCTCTAACTGAAGAGTGGGTACTACTAACTTTCCCAGATGTCAACGTTGGTGGGCCATCAGCGCAGCAACTATTATCGCCCTCAGTTCCTATTACCCTGGACACTGATCAGCCCAGCAGTACAGCACGAGGTCACCCATCCAAGTCTTGACCGGGCTCAAAGTCGCTTAACTTCGGTGATTTTAGGAGAACCGGTGTGTTCAACGTAATATGCCGTATAAGAGAACCTTCAAAAGTCACAGTGAAACATACAGCCAAGTGTTCCCGATGGGCATGACAGTGCACTCGCTGAGCCATCAATAAATAATAAAAAATAAGTATAAATCAAATTTTCATCAGAATTCGGTCAGCTCAGAACTTGCTGGTAACACTGCCCTAATGCACGTTCATGCCAAACATCAAGGTTCTAATGTCAACGGTTCTCCTTATTTTGCCAACGAAAGGTTTCGGATGGACTCATTACCGGACAATTTGCAAATGGTAGCCTACTTCGTAGGAAATGATTCCCATTTTAAATGACCAAGTTGGGCACCACACTATTGTCAGTTTTGACAAGTTACTGGATTGCTGATGTTCAAAAACAATCAGTGACTTGCACAAAATTTAAGTTAATCCTTAACAAAGAGCTATACTGATAGCACCGACAGGTGCCCTGAGATGAAGTTCGGTGGGGTTTTTAACTATTGATAACTGGTGTAAATATGATAAAAATGAATCCAATTTTCTTACTATTACAAGAAAGGACCATTATGCTGCCTTACATTTATGATAATTTTGGCAACTTCACATCGAAAATAGTCCAGTTATCGTATATTAGAAATATTTTCTAGGCTAAAGGGATAGGGAAGTGAGAGGATGAATGAACCACTGTGCAATCCATGTCTCAGTGCACCCGCTTCGTTAAAGGATCTTTGTTAACGGATCAAGTTGAATTTTGTGGTAGTGGGGAATTGGAATAGAGCCTTGATAATACCAGATGTCAGTGTTTACAGCTTTGTCCATCCAAACAAGTATCTTTGCATGAGAAATTGAGTCTTTCATCAAAGCTGTATGTAAACACTCCAGTAGAAATTGTCTTCATTTCTGGGAAAAATGAACAATGCTGACTGGTTAATTTGAATTTAAAAATTGTTACATTTCATCGGCTACTGACACAAGAAAACAAGATTTTCTGTCAATCAGTCAATTTTAATGTGTTTCTTTCAGATTCCCCTTTTGAACTGAAATGTCCAGGGCTTGCTATTGAAGCATTTGTCATTTATTGCTTAGCCTTTAACCCCTCATTCCTATGTCTTCCTGAACCATCAAAGGTGTACTCTGTATGTGTTAACAAGGGATTGTCCATGTAAGTTGCAGTGACACAGACAGACAGACAGACCATATTGTCAAGTGTGAAGAGAAACAGGCCTAATAAATATTACACTATCCAGTCTCCAGGGACTCATTGGAGCCCAGCTCTTGTCCATACTGCCTGGTATACCTGCTGTCTCCATTACACAGAAAAGTTGATGTCATCCCCATGTACATATTGAACTTGGGCCTTTCTTGGACCTTTATAGCCAAACTGGCATTCGCACTGTTGAAAGCTTCACATTTACAGAATGTACTGTTGACCATCTCTCCAATGTACTTACAAATTGAGCCCATTCCACTGAGATTTTAGATGCATATTGCAGTAAGGTCTGCTTAAAATAGTACATGTATAACAGAGTACATATAGGTTGACATTTTCGAGCGCAAAGTCTAATAATACCTTTGAAAAATCAAATCCCTTGTTAGTAAACTATTATTTTTTTTTTATTGAACAGTGCATGAGGCAATCATGATGTAACCTTCCCCAATTTGAGAGTCTTGCTGTAGTAATTCAAAATTGTGAATTATCCAGGGTAAATGCAAATAATTTTGCATTAAAAAAAATTGGTGATACATCATTTTCTCCAGCAAATGTGTTGGTACCATTTGTATTTTCAGTTTAAATATATGAATGTATCTTCTGCAGCAAATATTCAAGTTATCCACTAAAGTTTACATTCCTGACATTCCACTAATGTACACTCTAAAATTTCCATTGTTCTTTTGATTGAAATCCTTGTTCGACCTCTAGTGCTTTTTTTCCAGGTTCACAATTTTGTGTTTTGGTGGGAGAGCTCATTCAGCTTGTCTCCAACACCCATCAGTGTGAAATAAAACCAGCAATGCATATCCCATGCTGAAGACTTGGACAGTGACCTTCCTGTATCAAATTTCCAACTTGTTTTGTAGCATTTGTATGACAGAATAAAAACCATATCAAGAGGAACATGAAGAGAAGAGCTAGGACAAAGTAAAAGCCCTGGTAAAATTATTCCATGATAAGGCTAGATATTACAGGGTGCCAGAGGGCAGATTACATAACTGATTTTGGTGGTTAAAACTGATACAGGTTCATTATCAGGAGGAGAATGATTGACAGCAAACTGTGGATAACATCCTAGCCCCCAGCCTTTCTCATAATAGGCGCTAAAGAAGACAATAGGAGAAGTCGGGTATCTGATAGAGAGGAGGGCCTCAGTCAAAGCATTCAATTTAGAGCCTACCTTTATCACTGGCCACATCTGATTGTCCTCTGTGCTGCTGGGATGAAAGTGAAAATGAAATGAATTAATTACACCTTAAAATGTCAGGTGGGCTGTTAGTTAAGTACATCTAACTTGCTGAAGTAAACTAGCCAAGATTGATTGAGCTAGCACTCAAGATCCATGAACCCACCATTGGTATATGTGGGGGAGAAATTGAGATGGTCAACTACACTATTTTCTAAATGAGTACATGTCGACATTTTAGGTATTTTCTAAATTACACAATAATGTATATTATTTTGTCATAAAAAGATTGCAGTTCCTTTTTCGATAATAAGTGAACATTGAATGTGACATTGTGTAGATTAAAGTAATATAACAGGGAACACAGGTACATTGTATCTGTATAGTCACATGATGGAGAAACATAAATTGGGCCAGTTGTTAATGTTAATAGGATTGGAGAAGAGCTTAGGGGGAAAAGGGTATTTGATCCCTGACAGACCTTTGCCCCTCTTCCACACTTTATCAGTTCTCAGGATTTCCCACTGACAGATTCCTTTGTCCCTCCATGATGCTTCATAATTCAACATACACCATCCAATCTAGCTTATCCTCTGCCTCTGGATTTAAAGTTCTCAGAGCTGAAAGATAAAACTCCAACCACCGTGTTCCAAGTGGAAGAATTGGTCAAAATTTCTGTCAAAGCAGGGGAATTATGAAATTACGACAAAGAATGCCTCCCATTCATGATGTCCATCATGTGGAATTATACACATTTTTGCCTTTGAATATCAGACAGTTTTGACCAGTTGTTCTGCTGACATAAGCTATATGGTGATGTTGTTTTCTAAAGCCCTGTCTTGGAGTTGTGAACCTGGCCACTATCAATTCTTCTGTGCTGTTTCTACAGCATGTACTTGCCTGACCCAGTGAAGGGTAGGTAATAAATGACAAGGAAAAAATGATTGGACAGATGCTAATGAGCCGAGTTTTGGTCCCAACATCTCACCCTTGCTCTCCAATTTCACAACAAATTTAATTCCCTGGGTAGAGGTCTGATCTAATTTGGACCAGTTTCCCCCAGTAACTTGATACATAGGGCTGTGTGTGAAGCTGACACAGGGTGAAGAAAGCCTCTTGTAGAAGGACCAGTTGTAAACTAGTAAATACATTATCTCTATTATTTCATATTAACCCAGGCGAGAGGCTAGCCACCTTCGATGGCAGCAATAAAGTACTAATTGGTCATTTCAGCTGGGCCGTCTTGCCCCATCTCTAGCCAAATCATAACTACAGTAACAAGATCTTCATGCTTTGAGTCACTTGAAGGATTCTCAGGCCTATCTTTGTGACATCTTAGCTTCGATTAAGAAATAAAAAGGGCTCACAGGATTCAATTTGCTATCAGGGTACTCTGTATCCTGTGATTCTGGTGGCAGTGATAACATTACCGGGATCAAGAACCAGATCAGGACCAGTTCATCCAAGTTGTTATCATCTCCAACTATTTATGAGAAAGAAAAACTAGGTGACAAAGCATACTGAAGCACCATCCTTCACATGAAATTACTGAGATTCAAGACAGTTCAAACCAATTAAGCCACAGCAGTTCAAACCAAACACAATTTTCAGTATCATTTCAGACAATAACATTGCTGATTCACTCTGTTTTGTCATGTTTCTTTTACCATTTCTATGAAAGCTTTGAACTACAAAGTGCCATCTTCCCATAGTGCGTTATGGGTTGTGTAGAATATGTTAATGGTGTATAACTCAGAAGATAAACTTCTCTTCTCCTACTTAGCCAGCCATAGACTTCCAAACATCACAGAAGGGGGTTATCCCAGTTTACCATCCATTTCCATACACAACTTAAGGCATTTGGTGCGCACCAGCAATGTTAACACTTCATCTCACAGTGGGATCACAATCTTGGGATGATATGATGCAACGCCCCCTGGTGGCCTATGGAAATATTACTCCGTATGACTATGTAAACTGTTAGATAGTTCGATGAGGAGTGCTGTGTTTGGCAAGAACAGTGAGTGAAATGGGTATCTCTGAGAAAGCACAGATTAATTTTAAATACATATCAATATAGATATATATATTCCAAGGATTGACGGATATCGGGCAGTGGTGCACGAGTACAGCACTCAGACAAATGTATTCCTGTTGACAAACCCTAGTACAGGGAATACCGACTGGGAATGGAATCAAGTGAAAGTCAGTTTTGACAGTGTGTCGGTTTTCTTTGGGTTTGCAATGTTAGCGGGAGGCAAAGTGGGCCAAAGATTAACTGAATTTCACAGTTTTCAGTGGTCGGTATTCCCAGATTTTGCTGTATTGGGTTTGATAGAAATGTACAGACTACAGTATGCGACGTTAAACCTTAATTCTCTCTCTCCCCTACAGTATGCATAATATTATGTACAGTTCAAATATGACACAAAGGAGCTTCACTACAAGTTATCACTGCAGCTTGGAGGTTAAAAATCGTGAGCAGGAAATTTAAGAGGGTTTGTCAGTGTTTGTATGAGTTTATTGAATCCTAAATGGATAGGAGGATTAATTAACAGTGGGATTATCATTGGACCTCTCCACTGAACCATTGACCGTGTCGCCTCTGGTGACAGCACTTGTCACTCACGTCACCTAAACCGCTTTTTCTCTCCACCCAGGTTCCTACTGATCTGACTGATTCTCCCCTTATACGATTGCCTGCCACACAATCCATTAAGAGGAAAACAATATCTATAACCGAATCACACCAATCCAAATTTAAATTAAAGACAATCAGTTCAGAGAGAGAATTAGGCAAATGAGACTGGCATTAATATTCCCTGCCAAGCTTTAGTATTTTGAACAAAATAAATCTTAACAATATAGATTTGCAATTAATTTCTCATAGTATTTATTACTCCCAACTTCTAAATTATAAACGCTCACTCCCAACTTCTAAATTATAAATGCTCACTATAAAGGGGAACAATTATATTTTTCTAAATTGTTAAAAACTCACCAACATTGCAAAGGGTACAACTATAATTCTGGCATAAAGTACATGTATGATAAAAATAATATTTGAGGGAACACCTGAGTATTTATAATGTTGTCATTAGTATTTTATGCTTATTATATATACTGGTGCAGATGTTGGAATGTATTGGTTGATGGTGGTGATATTGCCATAGTGATTAGTGTTTGGAAGATTACAGGGCTGTAAACTCCAGCGACCCCGCCTTGTTCCCAGTCTTCCCCAGTCTCACAGGCCCCATCAATCACTCCATAATAAAATGTCAAACCAGCACCAAGGAAATTGCCAGGAAAAATAACTGCGTCAGAAATAGAAGCTTGTCAATTTTCTCCATATCTCTGTAGGACTATGGTAGTTAAGTCCCTAACCTAAGACTACATGCTGGAACATTGACTCCATCTCCTCATTGTACTATTCTCTGGGTTAAGCCATTGTGGCCATGTCCTTGGTGAAAATGATGCTCAAAATACTGCGTGATAAGAATAGAAATAAACAAGGCCAAGCGTTTGCTCTATCTCTGTATTTTGTATATTCTAAGCAGATGTCCACATTCTTGTGATAGCCAGTCTGTAATTCATATATTGAAAGCAACCTTGAAAATTTGTGTGCTTTTGAAAGTCCGTTTTCCACTCCTAAACACTATTTCACTCTAATTCCAGCAAGAAATGGACATAATTCGCTGTTTACAGATTTCCAGTAATATCTAAAAATAGTTCAAATTGTGAAAAATTCACCAACTATTGAAAAACTTTCATGAAAACTTACTGCATGTACATTGTACAATTTTTATATGACAAACATTATATTGGGTGAAACTTATTTTACTAGTTCCCATAGGGCAATTTGATGACTGGGTTTCCCCACAGTTGTTGTTATGTAAACAGACACTTGCTCCTATTTGACCTGAGCACTGCCCCTGAGAGCCCCTGGGGTAAACACTGTCAGGTCTGGCCCCCATTTATTAGAACAATCAGATGGCCAAAGGTCACCAGTCTCTGGTGTTAACTCTATAAACATAGACTCCTCCCACTCTGACCTCTGCATATTTGGGACAGACATGCTGATAAACTGATGATATTAAGTTACCCAACATGGCCCAAAAATATGACTGCAATTTTAATTTGTTTACAAGGGTAATATTTCCTCAGACTAGTACTGGTATTGTTTCCAGGGGGAAAAAATGCCTGCAATTTTGTTGGGATGGTCATATGGTTTTCCAGGCCAGAGACAATTTTATGTCCCCAACTGGAGGATAATATCAGTGAAATACAAATAAACGTACAGGATTTAAATGTTTATATGTACGTAGGTGAAATATTGAATACAATTTACATGATAATTTACAATAACACCTGTATAAAATAATCAGTGTCTGCCATTCTGTCAGACATAGTTGCCTAAACCTACATGTAGGACCTGATCAATGGATAGTGTAAGCAAATACAATCAACCCATTGGAATTCTAGAGTAGGCATTAATTCACAGCTTGTAAAACATATATAGAGGTTTCAACTTGACAGTTATGTGTATTCATTGCCATTTTGAAATTCCTTTAAAGGTCCATAAACTATTTCACCGTGAATTGACATAAACAGTAATCAAAATTACTGATTAGTTGGCTGAATATTGAACCATTTAAAATGCAATCTAGTCCAATATTCAGTTACATGTAGAATTGTCCACTTCCTTGTTCAAGAAAATTCTGCTCTCCCTCACTTTAATTTCATTCTAATTACATGTAAGCTAGTTATAGGTGACTGCTGATATGAATGAAGTGTACAGTATATTATAATGTGTGTTATTTAAGATGGTATGATACATGTACGTGTAGACTGCTATTTCGTGTTTTGATGGCGATTTTTAGTCAATCAAGGCCACCGAATGGATGCTATATTTTTAGATAAGCGGTAACAGATGTGAATGATGTGTGTATAGATTTTGTCTGTCAATTCAGTGTTGTCCTTTCTCACTTCACAATGTGGGTCAAAGTGTTGCCGATTAAGTGATCGTTTTTGATATCACAGGAAAGTCCGCCTCCATCTTCAGGTAACAGATTGAAGCCATTGTTCTGTCCCATATTTATCCAGTTAAAACTGTGTTAATCCATTAATGTGACATTGTGTTGTCACTATCTGTGCCATATTCTTTCTAATCTTCACTCAATGATGGCAGGATTTCAGGAAAACTAGGTCATACATTTAAACAATTTCTACTGAATAAAAGCTATTCCCAATCCGATCCTAAATTCAGCAGTTTCTCTTACCACAAATTTTCTTATTATTTTTGTAAAATAAAAATAAAAATGGTATTTGCCATCAATAGCTTCTATGTACCAAAGGCATTGTATGTTCTCTCATACAACAGACTAAAATCATAATTTGATGATCAAAATATGATTAAATGTCTTGGACATATTCAAATTTAAATTGCCCATCCTACTTATAAAAATATTTTCTTGTCTGTATTCTTTGAATTAGATATTTTGTGGACAAAACTGGTTGAAAACAAAATAAATTATATCTTTTAGGACATCCATTGAAAGATGAAAACAATAAGATGTTCAATATTAGATTAAATTGTTTTGTGTTTTCTGTGAAAATGGTTTGTGCCTACCTTGGAGTATTGTGAAGATTGAGAGATTCCTCAAGAGGCATTATGGTGAACTTTGAAGACCAATATTCTTAACATTATGAAACTATAAATTGCAAGCTGATGACCATCATCAAATATTTTTTGAGAACTAAGAAAGTTAAATTGAAAATTACATGTAGGACAGACAGACAAATATAATGACCTTATCATAATGTTACTGATGGGTGCTGAGGACTTTGACATGCTGGATTGTTGTTTTCATAGACTTGATGTCTTTAGACCTCATGACTTGTTAACACAGAGTCATTGGCCGGAGTCAAGCACATGTTAAACTTGTGCATGTGTGGTCGCCTATCAGCCAGCTTATATCGATGTGCTTCCTACGTCAGGGTTAGGCGTATTGATTGTAACGCGGAAAACAATAATCAATGAATGCTGCTGCTGCCAAATGACTCACTGAACCAGTGGCTATTGTCTTTGCCAGCCTTAATACATGCATGCCTCATCGTGAAGGTCTGAAAACACTTCCCTCTAATCCCTATCAATGTGATTTCTGCTTTTAGGAGAACATTTCTTATCTGATGTTAAGCTGCTATGCATTTGCTGCAAAATTTTCAGATCGAAAAAAATATATATCCAAAGTACATGAAGGTGCTGATTTTGTGCAAGAGTCAAATTTATCTGATTTTGGTGGCTTTTGAGCATAATATTGGGATTTAGTTAAGGGCTGAGGGTCTGTCTGCTCTCTGGTTATCAGGTTATTGACTAATGCTCTTATGGCGTGAAGAGGACCAATAAAACATGTAGACCTGCTATGTAGGTATTAGGCTCATGTACAAATACTACCCTCTCTAATTGGATGACATTAATTCTTCGATTTCTTCCAGCAATGGTGTATGTCGGTTAAACCATGGGTTGTGTTGATTTTTAATTGATAAATGACTGCCCATATCGATTTTGTAATAAATAGAATAAAACTGAAATTAAAATGCTTGAGGTAAATCTACTCATCACCTCCTGTAAGTTTAATATCTTGGTGGGGGACTGTAATCATTATACAGGTAAAGAGCCAAGCTGTGACTGTGATCTTCGTCAGCTTGGTCCAATTAAAGTTGACCCAATGTGACCAAGACCACCAAGAACTCATTGACCACTGCCAGGGTATCCATCTTCATTGAATGTCAAATCCATTTTTGAAGACAAATGAACTAGCTATGGATTAGACTGCAATGGGGTAAAAAGGAGCTCCCTGGAGGATATGGTTGAACTGATCAGAGGGAAATTTGCCTGTGACGGTCTGGTAATTCCTGGGACAGGTTCCGGGCGTACGTGGAAACAGTGACCAGATGACCAGCACAAGTGACCAATAGGAGATCAATAAGATCCAATAACGACCACCTCATCACCATTATCTTCATCAGCATCATTATCTTTCATTAGCAGTGGGAACCTGTGCTATCTCCAGCCTGCCTTTCCACTGGAGGTGGAATGGGAATTACTTAATTATGTCCAGAATAATTGTCTGTGGATTCTAATGGAATAAGTTAGGAAACGTTTGGAAATTCTCTCTCTGACTTGATCCACTGGTTCAAGGAACACTGCACGGTCTAGGCAAAAACTGCAGGAGAATTGAGCCCAATTTTGGCTTTCATAAAAGTCCCTCGTTTAAATTTGGACCCATTCTCCCTGCTCTGGCCCATGCCTATTGAGGGATTCTCCTAAACACAATGTTTCTGCTGCTAATGTTTCCCCCAAGATGCTGGAGATTACCACGCTGCATAAACCTGGATCTTTTCAAAAGCAAGCGCTAACAAAAAAGAGCTTTGGTGGAGAGGAGGGAGAGATTTTTTGATTTTCTCGATGACCCGAGTTCGCTGGTTTTGAAGGTAGTTGGCCGCGTAGTCTCGTGGGAGACAAAGTTGTGGTAGTGTCTTTGTGCGTTGAGTCAGCTGGGCACAATGCTGTAGGCTCTAATGAGATTTAGCTGGAAATCACTTGGTGCAGAAGGCACTGCTCTAAACAATGGCCTCACCACTGTATCACTATGGGTCGGTGTTTATGGACACTGAGGCTGATAATTACAATTTTACAACTGATTTCATCCTGCCTTACTGCAGTGGACAAGCTAATGGCCAATATTTCCCAAAACCATAAGTCCTCTCCCTTCTTCACTCTGATATTTACCGGCCTCGATCTACGAGCTTCTATCATATTTTGCCGCCTGTTGGTGATTCTATTAGTTGAACCGTGCAAGCACTGAAGATGTTCAATTCGTGCAGATATTCTGTCTCCCCAACCAGAATGCTTATTTACAAACAGGATAACCAACCAACTGGAAACATGATAAAAGTAGCGTTTCTTACTTTTACTTGTTATTGCTTTACTGAGATGATAGTGGTCATATTATTTCGATATTGTCAGTTGGATTGTACTTTTTATTTGACATAATAGCTGGAGCACAAAATATTTTAAGAATTGTCGATGTGTGTTTTGATGGAAGGGTCTGTATTGGACCATGGTGGTAGATGATCAGGGAATATTGTGTTGAGTATAATACTGGGGTCTTTCTGTCACGACTGCCTGATTTGATATGGTTGTGTCTGATTTACAGGCAGTAGACATGCAGATATAAGTATCCACACCTCTTCAATTTTCTGTCGGCTGCCTTTAAGTTATGTAATTCTAGTTGTCCTTTGTGTCCAGGTTTTCCTAGACAGTTTTATTCACTGACTGATCAAAAAGCGCTGACATAGGCTAATACCTTAAGTAGGTTAGCGTAAATCAGCCCTGTTGATACCTTGAGGGGAAATACATCATCGAGGCCTGCCAGTTTTGCAATGGAGTGTTTTATTCATCCAGGTGTTGATTCGTCTTCATTAATCCTGTTATTATTGACAGCATGGGCCTCTGCCTGAATACATACCTGTGTAAATTCCAGGTGACCTGTCAATAATTAAGGTCGTCTTCAGGTAACATATCATCACTTTACATAGCAGCATGTCACTTATGTTGTCACAGTTCCAAACCATGAGCATATCCATCAATTCTACAGATATACCCCATCAAACTGGTTCTCCCCCAGTCTTAATGGTTAATTAATACTAACGTTTTATTTATATATATACATATGGACTCCATTCATGCCTCATCTTTCTTCTTGTGAATGGATGGTGACAGAATATCGCTAAAGTATTCCTTGAAAGAAAAAAGAGAATTTTATTACTATTACTATATCCATCATTCAATATAACCTTTCACATTATACTTTGAAGCTGAACAATCAAAAAACAAACAAGAAATGGAGCACTGACATATATGACAATAAAATGTTATTCTCAGTCTGTCAGTTTCAAACAGTCCAGCTAAACTCAAGTCCAGCTCAAACTTATTCTCCAAGAATGTCATAAAACTGCATAAGAATTAAAACAACATTCACCTCTAATATTAGTTTTCTACGAAACCCTAAATAACAGGAGATACAAAATCCAAGTCTACTTACCTTTGATACACCTGTTTCTATGTGTTGAACCTGAGAGGATGAGAGTACACTGATTTATTGTATAGACTTGCGGGATCAAACGGCAGCTGAGGTAAGCCGAAACAATATTGCACATGGTGGTATGTGGTCCATTGACTTTAATGACTCCATAATCATCATTTGTCTGGACAGGGATGCTCAGGTGAGCACAGCTTCCATCTCCCCTTTCACCTTCTATATTAGACCTTTACCTCACTCCAGGTAGATGTCCTAATTGCCATTGTTTGGGTCAGCCTGCCAGCTCCAAAAGCTCCATGTCAAATCATCTTTCTATTACTTCTTTTGTACCAGCGTCTACTCCAATTTCAGCTGATGCACACGGAATGGGTGATAAAATGGTGAACTATAAACTATTCTGTTTCATGCTGCATGCATGTTTATAAACAATTACTGCCGTTTTTATCCCCTAGTAATTTTGTAGTAATTAGGTGGCAGGGAGTTAATATTAAAGGCCATAGATATGTGATATTTCTCAAAGGAAACTATTGGCGTTTATCACCATTGTATTCACAAGAATCTCTTAATATATTTACATCTAACCAATGTGGTCGCTATTCATCTGTATGGTTCAGTAAAGTGTTCTATGATATCTCAAGGTAGATATTACATTTCCTTGAAAAGAAAGTGCTAACACTGCTTTGGGAATGTTTGTTGAAGAATCGTCGGACAGCCTGTGAAACTGTGGTTTGGGGGAACATTTTCTGCAATTCTGATATATGTGTTTTCGACAGACATAGACTGGTTTGAGATTCGAAAAAAAATTTGCTGTTAACCACCGGATGACCGAGTCTTTGGGGATGTTTCTGCTTCGAACTTCTTCATTTTTGTCCAATATCGTGGACATGACCTCATATTCCTTTGTCGAAAACAAATCCAAAGAACAACAGAAGTATTTGATATTAAAGCATGAAGAACCCCTCTAATCAATAAAGAATAAAATTCTGATTAATTTTCTGTCAAGCCTTCACCTCTGGTGAATGGACGGACGTGTGTGTATACATGAGGGATTTGTGTGTATTTTGTACCTTGTTTCTTGGACTGAATCAATAGCCTGGAGTCGTGCCGGTGATTACACACCATTGGAGCAGGGTGTAATTTGGGAGCTAGTTACAAACCAATGTAGAAGTAGCTTGTCAGGGGAAAAGATGGGATTGAGTACCCACTAACACGCAAATCTTCTATCAAAACCTCGGCAGTCTTAGCCCAATTGTGCCTTACAGCCCTCCAAAAGCTGCCACTGATGGACTGGGTTTGGGAGTCCAGGTGTCGGGCTGAACACGAAAGGTGTGCATTGCAGGACATACAGATTTTCAACTTGTCATGTGATATGACTACAAAGAAATGTACATTGTGTTAAAGCGAGGATGATTTATGGTGACCAGGTGAAGGTATACATTGTCAATAAGTAACAGCTCGTCGTAAGATTTACATAAGACAATAAGCAATGTTATCGAATGTCGAACATCCAAAAGTGTCGTCGTCTGGTGTTTGATTACTTTTATGCACCGATGAGTGCCGACTGTCTTGGAACACCAACCCTTGACGAAGATAGGAAGAATTATTGCATTGGCTGCCTTTCAACCCGTGTTTTCGTGAATAAATTTAGTTCAATGTTCCTGGAGCAAAAACATCGTCCGGGGTCTGGTAGTGAGACCTATAATAGTTCGTCTGATTGGATATACGTGCCGCGTTATGGTTGGCTGTTTGTAAGCTGCTATTGAACTCAACAGGACTTTGATTTGTCATAGTAAAAATATATACTTTTATTTAAATGGTTTTGATTAAAATTGCTTCAGCAGTTGCATATACGCCGGTTAATTGAAATTCACGTTATTTCTGAAACTCCATGCATTATCATCTATTTGTACCTTGTGCCATGATCAGTGGATTAAGAATTTCCATGCTTTCTCGAAGTCTACGACGAATAAATAGGTTCTGCTCGGCTGTCCTATTCCCAGACAAGACAATCCTCGGCTTGGCATTGCTAGTGATTGGGTAATTGAAGAAGAAATTGGGAACCGCTTTATGGAGTATTTCCTGTTTTATCTCTTTTTGCAAAAATGCTTTTTCATCTGAAAATGAGGCAACTCTTATACGTGTGCTGACACGCACACATTCACAATGTGTTTTGCCTTGATATAATGGTCCGTGAGGGCGCTTCTGAGGATTTGTAATGTCTTAAATCGCTGGCGTTTAGATAGATGTTCTGGTATTTCCGTGGAGCCTGTTTGTCTAGGGATAAAGAGGCACACCTCTCTGAAGGCTTCTGTAACCGTCTCTGTTTGCTTAGACTCTCTAAATCAAACTTAAAGAAATCGCAGTTTTCTAACCGGGCCTAACCGTTCCATTATCCCCCACCATTGTAGATTGCACATAATACCCGGGCTTTATCAAACCGATTTCCCTTTTATTCAAATAGAAAGTGTTCAGGCATAATGGCATTTTCACAAGCTATCTGATGCCTTTTGTGTGTGCTATGTAGCTCAAAAGGTACAGGTTAATTAGAGCCAAACCAGATTTAGCAGTTCCCTGCATTTGAATGAGATGCACCTAATAGGCTTACTCTTGGTTCGCAGATTTGTATTTATTAATTTTCCTGTAATAGCCAGCTGGGGCTAGGCAAGGGCACTGAGACTGATTCTCCTGTGGCCGTTGATGATGGAGTCTTTGATGCAAACCTTGCCATTTTTTGCCTCATCTGGTCGAGGAGATGGCGGGTATTTTCTCTCGTTTGCTCTTGCTTAGCGCTGCTGGAGGCATAACCGTTGTTTAAGCCTATTTTCTTACTTACTCATGTGTGTCAATGTGATCATGGTTAGGCTCTCTAGCGCTGGCGGCAAGGAACAAGGAACTCGGGAAACCATGAATTCAATTTGCCAACTATCTGTACACTTTTTGCCTGGGGGCCAAGAAAAACTGCAAAAGGCTAGCCTCTTCTTGATGCTAATTTGGCTTAGAGTTGCCCTCTGTCAAAATGTTTACATCCTGCTCAGTTGATCATTGTCCTATAGATGGACCCAGAACTAATAAGCGGTCATAAAGACGAAAATTTGTGAAATGGTTAAGGTAATTCGAGTCAACCCGATTCAGCTACCCTCTCATTAGAAGAGAGTTTTATCCTATATGGAATTTATCTTTATATGCAATTGAGCAAATTTAATTTCCTATTGTCTCATTACCACAGCCGGAGCCACCAGACCTTGTACGCGCTTTAATGCACAGGTGCTTGCAGCTATTTCTCATGGGTAGCAACCCATGTGAGTTGATGCAGAGACGTGATGTACTTTTTGGTAATTTTACGCAAATGGGGCACGGTATAATGGGGTTTAATTCAAACTGTGATATTTGATGCTGGGGGATACGAGAAGATCCGTTGTTTAACTGGAGGGCAGTGGTTGCTATTTCAACCTTCTGTATGAAATTATTAATTCTTGGTAGGGAGGTCAGAATTTCATTAGTTGTTCAGTGATTAGGAACATGGAGTAAAGTAATTTCCTGAAATGAAGGGAAATTGCTGCCAGTAGGCAGTGCCAAGAGGAAGCGTGCTCTGAAGTTGGTCGTGATGGCTCGTTCTATCTCGTCTCCAGCCTGATGGCCTCTTCTCTCGCTTCCATGGAATTATGAGTTGAAAAAAGGGACAAAATTAGAATAGGAAATTACTCTGACCACAAAAAGCGTCATGGATTTTTTTCTTCTCGCAATTTTCTTAGTTCAATTATGGATCAAGGAGAGGGACAGTGGTCGTTTCTTCCTCGTGTTTGTGTATTGAAACGGAGCTTGGATTTTCATATATGTAAATGATAACCTGCATAAAAGCTGGCGACAATATTTCCAATGTTCCTTCTGGATGAATAAAGGAATGGAGGCCCAAAGAAAACCTGGTGTGATGAAATCCGTGTTATTTCTTAGCAGTTTATCCCATAGAGTTGGATAAGACGGCCGGCAGACATTGTATCTGACCACAGCTGTCTGTGAAGGGGGGTTGGAGCCTTTCTCACCGGTCTTTAGTCCCTCCTACTTACAACATTTATAAACAATTCCAGCTGCTTTACTAGTGTGTATTGTGCTTTTCTCCTAACTTCTCTCGCTTCTGGATGATCAAATACCGGATGATGGTGCGCATCCCAGAAAAACTCTCTTTGCCGAAAGGCATATGGCTCGCTGGAGCGGCAGTTGGGGGAAGTTTTCTGTGCGCTATGTATGTATGTTGTCTTGATAGCTAAATGACTTTGTGGGAGAATGACTGTTTGGAATTAGTTGTGGGGGCCAGTATGTTGCCAGATCCAACCCAGTTTGAAGCAGTTAATGGAGTTTTAATGATACACAGTGTATCATTGTGATAGGGTTTCACTGCTAGCAGCAGCTACTTAGCGTCTGTCCCGGCAAAGGAGATTGGGGTTCCCCTGGGGAAATATACGTTCTAGGTCTCACCATATACTCTCCACCCATCACTAACACATCTTTTAACATAGAATTTGTTTTCTTCTTGTCTGCCGCAAAATTGTTCAATATATTTACTTGATTCTTTCAAGGTTTTTTTGCAACATTTGATACGACATTTGAGAAAATCGTGAAGATAATATTCTACCAAGTTGAAAGGAGTAGCCGGGCCTTTTTATAACTACTACTTGAACTGTACAATTGCTATTGTAACTATGTGTCGAAATCGGGACACAGTTCGGGCTTACCACAAAGCTTGTAACACATGACTGTGCACTATCATTGAGCTCATTGTCACCACGAGACAGACGCCTCGATAGAATATACTAACTGAAAATGCTAACACAAAATTTTGTTGGGACTTTTTTTTTAAGCTGGTGTAATGGTAAAGGACCTTTGACCCCATAGTCGAAAGAGATGACCCAGGATGGTATTGTTGGTGGCTGGGTAGACTTCACTATCTACCCGGGGAAATGGCTTCAAAATAGATTATAGCTTCTCGGAGGCTGATAATTTCCCCCCATCTTATCAGCACCCATCTCAAATTACATTTTAATGTTGTTTTCAATCCCTTATCAGAATTTTAATTTGCATCGCCATGGCAACTAAACGAAGAAAAGCTGCCATCTCCAGTAATTTATTACCCAGCGATGTTGAGCGGTGTGCTGACCTCTTTGAGCATCGAGCCGTCATCCATACATGAACCGCGTCTTACGGGGCATGTTTGGGGTGATAGATGCTGAAAAAAACACGAAAATCTTGGCATTACTGATACTTGGCTATATAACTTTGGTTAGTGCTTCAACACTTGCGACTTGTCAAATTAGCCTGTTCAGGAAATGAGTACCGGATTGTGTGTTGATGCTCGTTGATGGCTTGTAGATGTTATATGAATGACTACCGGCTGTAACCTCAATGTATGCCACGATTTACGATGGATCTATTATTTCCTCCGAAACCGACGAACAAAATACAAAACGCACATTTCCCTTGTATACCTGTCATGTCTTCCAGACATATATGTCCGTTTAATGTTCTCACCATGCATAGGTTTGGACCGTTTTATTTCGACTTCAGTGCCGAGAGTACCTGATTTTGTGTGCTTCTTTACACCTAATTCCGAGTACATTCTGGGCTTTGACAGACAGCGAGAAGACTGGTCTCAGATCGTATATACGTAGTGCTTCCCTTGTCCTGTTTTGAGTATTGAATAATCCATTCGGCAAGAGTAGCCCTTCTTACTCACAGCTCTATTGTGCTCTTGCAAGAAAAATTTATCAACTTGGCCATCAGATATAGCTTCCAAACTATCTCGTCTTGCTGAAGTATAGATGTCCTTTTATTCGAAGAATTTCTAGGTTCCTTTTTTTTTTTAATTCTTCGTCTTTCGTGCCTTGTTACTTTAACCTTTCTACCGACATGAGTCAAGTGTTCACAGGGGGGGCGAATTAGAAAATAAAACTTGACACCAGGTGATAGTTTAGAAGTTCGACTGAATGGAATTCCAGCAAATCCTGTTGTTCTGGCTTTCCATTGACCTCTCGCCCAGGGATCAGCTTGGGTTAGACGTAACATAAAGATATTCCCGATTCGTGATGAGGTATTTTTTTGCCCGAGTTGAACACGGTGTTATCTGTCAACCCGAACTACAATGTTTTGTTTGTCTTTTTTATGCATGGCCGCTGATTTATCTGTATTTGATTATCCATATGTTTAACAACGGGTTGTGGAGGATACATCACTGTTTAGATGCTTCGTCCAGGACAGCAGATGTATCAAAATAAAGACGTCAAAATGTTCACGTTCATGATTCATACCAGCCTTCATCTACTAACTTGTGCGGCGATTATTCATGATCAGTTAAGACATTGACTATTCCTCTGTTCAAAGGTCAGCTCATTTCAACACGTTTGTGTTAATGAGTACAAAATAGACGCAACTCATATTAAGGCATGTCTTTTTTCTTGGAAGAAAACCTTGTATCAATACATCCTTCGAATGTGTATACACCAGACCCCATCTGCTTATAGTGGCCAACGATATCTCTGTCTGGTAATATATATGATGTCCAATGTCATCAAAACGCAATTCGAATTTTATATACTGCAATATATTTGTAGCTTTATATGTTGAACTGCGTGGTTTACGAGAAATAAAAATATATCGCTTCCTGAGAAAATGTTCAGTGGACTGTCTATTCTACATATTTGACCTGAAGAGCTATTGGTTCGACCTATAAATTCAGAAATATATACAGAAAAAGTTTGCTACAAAATGCACGGAGGACATAAAATCGCTAACTGGACGGAGACAGTGTTCAAGAGTGAATGTCAACAGTCCGTCAACAGTTGGGATGTATACTCGTCGATTTTACCTCGGATAGCTGAAGATCACGATATAAATCAGACGGTGGCAGGTTATGGCATTTTTATTAGCTCCCATCTACCAAGACAGCTTTATGGCCTTTGTACCAGATCGCTGGCTTTCACCAAGTTGGTCACAAAAACTCCCAGCAATCCCCGACACGGGAGGGGATGATCATGATAGAAAGCGCCTCTAGATTAGTGTTTGATGGCGACATTAGCCATCAAGAGGGTTAAACCGGTTTAATTATTCAAACCTTAAAAACCCGATAACCTGCCCAGATTTCGAAGCCAATCTTCGAACTCCCAGGTGTAGACTGTATCAATGGTGTTTGCAATTGTAGGCTCCATGGTGTATGTCACGTTGAAGCGCGTTGAAACTGTGATGCCAGTTAGTGAAGTGTCTGATACAGCCGTGATGCTTTGCTGCTAAGCGTACAGTTGATTCAATACAGTCTTTGAATCTATTATATCTATTTAACACGAACACTTTGTTAGTGTGAAATATTGGGAACCCAAAGGATATCTCAAACATGGCGCGACGAGTCAACGTAGATTTCGCCCTCATTCAACTGTTCCGCTTTATCACCATTTAAGCTTGGGCTAACATCTCGGGCTCCGGTCCTATTACATTTCAAGGACGGAAAAATTCAGTTTTGTATGAATAAAGTAATCTTTGGTGTATTGAAAGTATATGTTCATTGTTAAACAAATATGGAAAATATTATTGAATATGACTACATTTGTTGACATGGCAACAATGTAATAGAAATAACATGGGAATAGATAGGGAAATGTAAAAAACATTCATGGTTTTGTCATTGAAAAAGAAAATAACCTGCTGACTCATTTTTGCTATCTGAAATTTTTATCAAAAATCTATGCTTATTTTATCTATAAATCAAATTTTATGGTTATTTTCCCCATTTCTCTATCATTTCTGTGTTAAACCGAGACAGGGGTGTTGTTAATAGGCATCCATAGCTTTTTATGTATAACAGTGCTAATTCATATAAAAAAAAGTTCCAGTAAAACTGAACGTTGAATGTTGAAAACAGGGGTGTCGGTCTTCATCTTAATGTGTTCTACCAGGAAGAGAAATAATGGTATTAATTAATATATCTGTAATTATGAGTCTAGACATATCTTCAATATAAGTGATCAACAATTATCACCCCCTTCCCACTGTTATGTGTTCATGCGCTAGGCCAATTTCTTGTTTTCCTCGATGATAGAATTTCGAAATGTCACATTGCCTGAAGTTATCTTGATTGACATTTTAGTAATGATGATCCGTTTGTGGTGCCGCCAAGTTGTAATTTTGTCTAATTTCCACAACTGACGCATAATTTATCTATTTTCTTCTGTATGTTAAGTATATATATTCCGCTCTTTCCGCTTCGCGCGGAGTTCGTGCAAATTAACTTTGCCTCCAGAGATTGGAATCTCGCGATTTAAAACTCCATGTTAGGAATGAATTCTATTAAAGAAAATATCGCCTCATTTGGCTTTGGGAACAACTGGTAGCGACACGAACCTTTTGCAGCTTGGTCGACAGATTATGCTCAGTTTTCCTCGTAGCTACCCGCGTTTAGAAGTTGGATTCGGGAATATGATTGTTATGTATGACCAGTGCACATTGTACGACGATGGAGTCTCAAGTCAAACCAAACCAACTGAATGCGGTCTTGGGTTCCTTCTCATACATTGCCTTTTATGAGTGCACCCCTCTTCCAAAATTGGTCTTGAGGTATTGTCGTTCCCTAAGCCGATTTCTGGTTAACACCATATCTCAAAAATGACTCTGCATACTAGGAATACCAAACTTACATCACACATGCTTATTGAAAATGAGATTGACCTATCTTTTCTGGGTCACCAAGTCAAAGTCTCAAAATTTTCACACATTGCTTGTCATCACCATTTCCCTAGATCAGCCACCATTTCACAAATGATAGCCTAAGTCCAAGGTTTACTGAACTTACATCAGACGGACATCTAGTCATGGACTTTGAGTTATTGTCATCGTGTGCGAAAATCCACCCGTCGGTTTTCTCCTTACCACCATATGCTTCAATTTCTATCACACATGTATGCATGGTATTGCGGAACAGGAGCTGATTGGAAATCATCAGTCAATTACTTTTCACCAATTGCTTAACTAAGAGCCATTTGAATACCCCCGAGCCCGAGGGGTTCTGAGTGCTTTGCACGGTTCACGTCTTACTTTGTGTCACTTGTTAGATTCAAGGCGGGACAATTCTGACGTTAAAACTTGCGCTGAGTTGCTGTGATGTGTCGGAATTCATGCGCTATCCTGACGTTGAGTAGACAAATATTTACTAGCCTAGCATGTTGTAGAAATCCCGATGGAGGTAAACCCGATATGTCAGCATGTCACATTTCATTGCCTGCATCTCTCTCTGAGGAGGGCTGCTGCTGTGAGAGAATGAATTATCCATTCAACTGTGTAAGGTGCAGTTGATTTTTGCCTCAAATCTGTCAATCATGGGCCAAATATCCATACAGACACGGTAAAGCACGGATAACTATTCGCCTGTCAATCGCTTTAACATTTCCCTGTCTGCCATCTATGCCGACTATTGAATCATTTATAACACTGTATATTCCCTCTATTATTCTAGCTGTCTCGTTTTATTGCCCGAAGTTCTCTCTTTATCCTCAGTTCCTTCGTGGATCATATTATTTTATCCTTGTCTTATTGAAAGTGAAACACTTGGAAGGACGGTCTGGTCAGGTACTCCATCACTCACTTCAGTTCATAGTCCGTTATGTGCCAATATACGAAAGTCATTCTATAATGTTTTAAATGTCAGTATTTAGTTATGTTGATGCCTTATACTTTAAAATTTAATAACTCTTTACATTGATTAATTTCCCAACTAAATGAAAGAGATGAATATGGTTTGCTATTGCCGTATATATTCGCCTGTATATTCTGTGAATGGTATCTTGAACATAATCAGAACACATGCATGCTGCCTTAGTCGTAGTTTATAGAGAATTAAAATGGGGTAAATCTACATATCAATCTACATCTCCATCTAGAATCTACATATCAATCTAAAACCTATATCAGTCTTGTCTCCTCCCAGCTGCGAATTATATCCTATGTTCAAAGTGATGCCGCTTCCCAAAAGTTCGGTGCAAAGATGCAGGGGAGACAACCGTTATCTTGGCAATGACTACTGAGCCCAAGCAACTGACTGTATTAGGACTTGGAGAATGCCTGTGGCGGGATTTATTAATGGTCTCATGTTCAGAATTTTTACGCCAGTATTGTTGTCTTTTCCCCCGATAGTGATATCTCGATTCTCAACTGACCCCACCAAGTCCTCTAACAATATTTCGCGAATTACATTGCTTTTAGTACAGCAATGTAGTTTTCATTTTACAACACTGACATTTCTTAGTAGTTTCCGTCTTTGTTCCATATTTGTGATCTTGACTTGGAGGTCACCGCCAGTGACCGTCGGGATACGTATCTCTGATGCGTTAAGCCCGCGGCAGAAGTTTCGGCTCTGTTCCTTGATTTATAGTCTGTCTGCGGAAAGTAGCAGGTTTGGGCATTATCTGTCACTTGCTTGTCCTCCCATCGTAGATAAGGGAGAGGGAGGCAAGTTTTGGTAGATTTGGAAATGAGAATGCCCTCAAGCTACGTCTAGGTCAGCCCGAATACACCACCCCAATCCCAGAGAGCACCTTAGCGACTTCCATTTATCATGCCAGCCCCCAACTGTGGGGGCCATTAGTGCTACCCTCCAGAACAGACTATAGTATGGACTTCATAATCAGGCCCATCCTCGGTTCTACTTGGATGGATTCGTTGAAAACTATTAACTAGGGTTTTGATTACAGTAAATGTACAAAACACACACTCGAGGACTCACAAACCCTTCTGGTTCACCGGCTCCAACAAATGAATGACAGGGAATGAAGAATGGCCGACAAGACACATTTTGGGAGATAAAAATAAAGTAAATACTATCGCTGTCACAAGTTATGGCATCCCGTCATGGATTATGGAGTGGTTTCAACAACTCAAAAGTCACCCTAAACAAGCTCTTAGTTTGTCGTTCATCAGATTTAGTAGGTGTTTTACTGCACAGTCGCACACAGCTCGACAAAGCCGTGAACGAGGAGCTCAGGCGGTGATCTATTGTACACAATTTGTAAACCGGCAATCAGTTCGGATGTACATTCATTGTTGAGAAGAGAATCTACAAGTGCACATTACTCTCTTATAATATTTGTCTCTACATAAACATTCCCTGGCAAGTTTATCCGCGATGACTCCCAATGCCTCTCAATTAGAGTTTCTGGAATTACCACCCGTTCATTGAGACCATGACAGGAAGGGATCATTGTGTGAAATGGACGATTTATGTTTAGAATAACGCTTTGTTATTGTTCTCTTTGCTTTCGCGCCTGTTGAGTTATTTGTAATTTTTGTCAAATTATGTAATCCGATATCATATATATTTATCTTTCTGGAGGAATCCTTTTGCCTTTGTATATAAAGAGTTCCCAGTTGGAAGTTTGTTCGTGTTTCTCTGAAACATGTTGGAAACCTTGTCATTCCCATTATCGTATAGAATTGTTTATTGCCTTATATTACAGATGAACACGGTCAGAAAAACGGCCCTTCACCATTTGTCGGTGACGAGGACTTGTCCTCGCCATTTACCGCATTGTGAGGAGAAATGGTGACGAGGTCTGTTCATCGCCATTCATTGGTGATGGAACCTGGTCATCGCCAATCCATGTTGAGAAGCAATGCGTGTAGATCATCACCATTTATTGTTGAGAACCAGGGCCTCACACCCATATAATGGTGAGGAGCAATGAGTGTAGATTCATGCCCTCTTACCAATAAATGATGACCATCCCCATGTAACGGTGATGATGGAATATAATGATGGTCCTAATTGATCACCATTTATTGGTGAGGCAGTCATCACCTTTTAGGTGATAGCTATCAACATTTCAGGGGCATATACCTATGGGTATGCTAATGCCAAGTAGCTTATGCAAAAAAAAATGTGTCGCGTCTTATGATGAAATCGGAAATTATCTGTGGACGTCGGCCGTACTGAATGTCTGATCTGGACACCTGATTAATTAACAACTTCGAGGAGATAAGGGATGAAGGAGAACTAAACGTATGAAGTCCTGATTTTTCGAAGCGATTGCTTTAAGCAGTCAAAAAGCAAGCGTATATCGAACGTAAAAAATGAGAACTTTGATGATAGAAAATTTTATATTTGCCTTGTAGGTATACAACAAACACAATGTTGAATTTAAAGAGAAATGTGATCAGGCCTACCTGTGGTTGATATGGAAATCGATTGCCGAGAGAGACGATCTAACGAAATTATCGGCATTTAATTATTCCAGTCGTGCCTGACTCGTAATATTAAAAGATAAAAACCCATCGGGGGAAGAGAGAACAAGACTAGAAATGGATATTTCAGATTTATGGAGGGTTTGGATGACGATGAATTATGGATCTGTCGCAGAGTTATGGTTTTTAGACAGGAAGCATCTTCTGCGAACGTAGCTGGAGGGGAGGGAAAGGGCCCGACAGGCTGATCTTCCTATAATGATAAGATGTGGCCCCATTTCCTGTCCACTGTAGCAGTCCTGGTCGAAAAAGGAGAATATTAAGAACAATTACCCCGAGGGTCGCTAACCTATTCATAACGGGCTCGCCTAGGTTCATCCATCAATATTACCTTGCAGGCGGGTCTCCCGTTTTACTACCCCAAAGCTCACTAATACATTAACAATTGCTGAACCTACACGATAAACACGAGGGGATCGTTGTAAGCTAATGATACTCGCCAATCCGTTCATTTGTGTAATGGACAGAGCCGTCCTAACAAACAGGTAGTTTTGCTGTTTTATAGTTAATGAAAATTTTGATCGTATATCCGCCGTTCGATGGCACAACGCCAGTGATAGATTAATTTCTCATGTCTTCTGGCATCCAACACGTGTTATTGTCCTTGCTTTCTTTTTACAATGGGCGTTTTAAGGACTCACAGATGGTTGTATTAAAAAGGTCACACACAAAAAGACTTCACCTGCACCAGAATTCCGAGTAGAATGGTCAGCACCACTATAACTAATCACATTAGCTCAGTGAATGCCGTTATGCCACGTGAGGGGGAGATATTCTGGACAAATGACACTATCCGGATTGTTTGTGGAAGCGATTATATATTTGATGCCCATGTCAGCTATGTCCTTGTCTGGGTCCCATACAAGAACGAGCATAACGTTTTGGAGCAGGAAAATATATCCCATGTTGCTACTTCTGTGTTGAACAAAAACGGGACATTGGTCTTCTTCCTTGGAGAGCTATTTAGGGGCCATATAGTGAGAACAAAGTGAAAATGGGCCCATATATCTGGGATTAAAGTCAAACCTCTTTCTGACGAGAGTGCTTGTACTTTGGTAAATCCTGATTGATGGGCTAAGGCGCTTTGTTGCCGTCAGAGTTACGATATGGTTTTGTCTAAATTGCTCCTGGATCCTGGCCTGAACTGGGCACGACAACAGCCGTGTGTCCTGACATACCAATACATAGAGGTACAAGAACACGACCCAAGCTCGCATGTGAACAAAGCTCGTCTAATGGTTAAATGGTTGTGTGTTTACCGAGTACTGAATCACCATATTTTCTCCAAAGTGGATGGTTGCCACGGGCTTTGCTTCATTAGAGCTGAAAACAAAAATGGAAACGAACGAGAGCGAGCTTGGGGCAAAAGTCGCCCAGGAAAATGGTAAAATGTCGAAGTGAAGTGAATTGGCGAATGATCGGATAATGATTATGTGTGTAGAGGCTAGTTTAGGTATCGTCAAACCTTTGGCTTTTCTTTACAGTAATTTAACTTGCTGCACCCCCCAGCTGATCGCGTTTGATTGGATAGGCAAATGCGATTTATACAATTTAGACGTGGACAGGAAAAGCCAACGAGATTGGCTATGTGCGTTACCAATCTATACAGTTTAGACAGTTTTGCCAATTTATTATGAAGATTTTGATCAGTTCAAAATTTTCTTTTACCCGCAATGTTGACAGTTTTTCATTTGTATTCTTTCATTCAAAGATAAAGCTTTTACGACCAAAACTTAGTTATTATAAACTAAAGATTAATCGGCCTGATTTCTCGAGTTTCTTATCGTCTACACTCAGTGCCTCGCGCTCTGCTACAAGAGGTAATTCGCCATGCAAGCAATTATTGCCGATAATCGGACTAAATTTCACAACAAGGGAAGAGGGAGAGAGAGTTAAAAAATGAATCTGAATCTAGAGTCCCAGCAGCGGTCCCGATAGTGTTCATATTGTCTGGACTCGAGCCCAAAGCGGAGATGAGCCATCAACGGAGGGAAAACGGGAGATAGGTCAGGGCAGAAAACAATAACGGGAGAAAATTGAAATCATTGGTCAATAATGGTCAATAAAAATGTTGTTTATTGTATCTTTTGTCCATTTGTTATGTTCGCTGGAGCCTACCAGTCTGGATTCATCCTCAATTCTGCATCGCTAATCGCGTAGTTATTGATCGTACGCTGTGGCAAATAGCATCGCCTAGATAATTGGAGAGAATGGCTCCACGCAAAAGTGAGGGTCTTCCATAACATCATTACCAGCATTAAAACAAAACCTAATGTCATCAGCCAAGAAGGCCTTTTTCTGGCCGACAATTGCCCTCCCAGTCCGTGTCCCCCGGCACTGGACTATCTAGGGAGCTTTGTTACCATCTGGACCATGGTTTTTTGTCGTCCCATTAATGCACCGGTAATTTGCGCATATTGAGATTATCGGTATGAATTAAAGGTTGCGGCAATCAGTGGGACTACATGACCGCCTTCAGCATTCAGCTTCAGTACTGCAACAGTAACCACGTACAATTAAAACGATTAGTTAAAAAGTCCGAGAAAACGGAATCCCCATCATTCCGAGCAGTAGATCGTGAATGCGCCATGACGTGATATTAATGTTTTGAAGAAGGAACTTCGTGCAGGAAACTGGCTCATTCGTCCCACTGCCAGTTGTCCTAGGGGAATAGTTTGATTAGAATTTTATTTCTGTCCAGACTTGCAATAAATGTGAATAATTAAGATATAATCACCATAATCATGATTGGATATAATGCTCACCTGGTATAATTGAGTGTATTCCTACTAGGATACCTACCTACATCTGTATATGGGTATTATATATGGTAATATAATACAGTAGATCGTAATATGGCTTAGGCTTGTTCCTTTTTTGAATGTAACCTCTATGTTTGGTTGGTTGAACTATTTGTATCAGACTTTATGCCCAGGACTGTGAATTTGTGTTATCAGGACATATCAAAATGCACCATGCAATGATGGAATCGACTGCATGTATTCAAACCTAGCGGCCTTAGAATAAATGAACACACTTTTGCGTTAGCATTGTAGAAATTTCAAAGCTACGAATGAATGGCTATCGTCGTTTTGAAGAATATCCATCCGTAATTCTATTGAGCAAATTTTCTTAACATTGTACAACTAAAAAAATGATTATGGTCCACATGTATAATAATAATAACCTTTATGTAAACACGGTCAAACTATCAAGTGTTTATGGTGATGATGCCTGCTCATTACCCTTTAGATGTGATGATGGAAGAAAAATTCAGAGGTGATGGGGGAAGAAGGTGATGGCTATAACTGATCCCCATTTTGGGATGTGGTACGGCTTATGGCGTTGGATTTCCGGTTTTCGTCAGATCATCGAAGTTAAGCAACGTTAGGCTCGGTCAATATTTGGATGGATGCCCGGATGCTGTACTGGCTGGGCTGATCAGTGTCCAGGGTAATAGGAACTGTGAGCATTCTCGTGTTCTGGCACCGTCGTGATATGACTGAAACGCAGTTGAAAACGACGTTAAACCCTACTACTCACTCACTCCCTTTTTGGGGTGATCAGCTTTTCTTTGTGACTGCTATCGCCGTTTTTCCAGCTATGGAGAAAACCTGATTCAACATGCAGTATTGAACCAATTTCAGGAATATTTGTGTGCAGTGGTCATGCAGTGTTGTTTTCAAAAGTGTTCATAGTCGAAGACCAAAGACCAGAATGTTTCCCAAAATGCGACTTCTGATTCTGTTTGTATCTTTTTCGGTGGGTGATTGGTAATCAGGGGAGTTAACTACCCAACCTTATATCTGTTCGTTATAACGTGTCCTACAAACGACAAGGCTGCTCTAATGTTTATGGTCTAATTACCAGGTGCTGTGCTGGAATTAGCTTCATTACTGCCGTAGTCTTGTTCCGACCAAGCCGAATATAACAATGATTAGCAGGCCTGCTTGTATATAAAAGCAATTTGACGATGATTAGGATAACAATGTCTAATAATGTCCGTTTTAATGGGCCGTAGATCAGCACTCGCACAGACAATCCGATGAGCGGTAAAATGGTCTGTAGACCCTTTTCCCTCGGAACTTTTTGAAATGGCCCAGTATTCCACGTTGGAAACGGTGTTGTTCTTTTTTTTGCCAACCTGATGGTACTCATTACGAACTGCGGCATGCAGACACTGTCGGTAGAGTGTTTTGTGAACTGTTATTAGATGGAAAGAAAGCGACTCTTGAAGATCATCAAGCGGTAACCTAATCCTCTAATGTTCTCTAATGAGAGATGAAGATGTAATTTGCAAGATGGAATTCTCCGGGTTTATTTGCCTGCGAGCGAAGTATCCCTTTCACTCAACAGGGGGCATTAATCACCGAAAACTGCAATCCTAATTTCTTTACTGTACCGTTTTCAAGTCATTTATAGGCCGGGGTGTGTGGATTAGAGATAGTCTGGGGTCCCCGATCTGGGCGACTTGGGGTCAAAGGGTTAGCACGTTAATGAGAGTCCAACAGTTGTTGCCCCAACCCGAGCAAAACAGCTGGCCGGCCCAAGTTGAGACTGGCGCCAAACTACTGTATCCTACAATTAATCATCTCTTCGGGAGAGTTTTGACAGCTTTGCTTCTTACCCAAATGTTAAGACTTCTCCTAGACACGGTTTCCAGCTTTACATATTTTTTCTCCGCTCCCAAACCCCTCCTATCAAGTAGTTGTTCAACATCTCATCGTTGTCAATCATTTACGTGATAAGAGCGAAGACCTTTTTGCAAGGAAAGCGAAAAGGCAAGTTGAACGTGAATCTTCCGACATTCCCAGACAAGTGGTCGTTTTGCGTCTTCATCTGTGCAGAAAGGCATTTAAAGTTAGTCTTGAATCTTGGTTCTTGAAATTAGAATATGTTCTGAAGTTTTTATCGGTATTTTAACAGTGACTGCATGCAAATAACATGTATTTATTTGGAAAGACGTGGTGATTGACAGTTATCTTGTTATTATCCGATTGAGACATCAGTTGATTGTTATAATAATTACGATGGCACTTGTAACAGAGAACTCGTCTTTGCGGGATTGTAACTCCTCGTAAACCGCAGCAAATGACAACTCTTTGCTGTTCTGGCACCTTAGAGACCGAACACTTTTTTAGCATATTAATTATCAATACCGTATAATAAATACAAATTAAATAAGGCTGGAGCAAAGGACGAATAACAAGGTAATGAACACACTAGCGAGAAGTACGGTAATCAACCGATGATTAGTAAACGATATAAAATAATAAATCCAGGTTAAATTAACTATAATGGATGTCGGCAGTATCGAGGGCTTGTTAATATAGATAGAGCGAAGAAGTCTTTCAGGGAGAGTGATAATTGAAGAGCTGGCTCTAGATGAAATGGGGCCTGTACATTCAAATAAAAGAGATATATAACGCGTTAGCTTACATACCAGTGCAATAGATAGTGTCTGTTGACGTTCATAAACCTAGATTTCTGCACCAGTCGGGCTCCTATGGTTGCAGACGGATATGGTGTTAGTACCCATCGAGCCGCAATTAAAGGTCTGGGCAAGACTCATTCGCCAAGTCATAAGTCCCTCTCTCCATTGCCTTCTCGCTGCAGATGGGTGACCTCTGGAAGATTAAAGAATGCCCTGGCCTCAGAAATGCGAGATAGAAAATTCATGCTTGATGGTGCGGCCTCTAATGTCTGTTGGTCTCCACCTTGGTGATTGCTTCTCTCTTCATGGACTAAACTATCTAGACTTCATCAGAAAATCGGGCTGATTAGAGGCGGAGAGAACACATTGCCATCTATAAGATTCCCACAGAGTCATAACCCGGCCTTAATGAACAAAAATTGATTAGTCCGTAAAACTATGCTAAAACCATATCTCGGCCTTCAGTTAAATTCTTTTTCAGGCCGGATGTCAAGAAGGCGATGAATTGCGCAAGATATATCAAAGTTAAAATACTTCCAGACTCCACTTTTATTTCCTTTTACAGGATTGTGCTCGATAGTGCGCTCACTGGTCTCCTGCAATATTTAATTAATTGAATTTCAGGATCGAAGTGCCAAGGCTGCAACACGGGTTCCATTTAGAACAAAATTCCACATGTTTAATTTGAAAACGATCCTTCCAGCCGATGATTTGCCAGTTGAACGAATAAACTATAGTAACCGAATAAACCACTTCTCTTTCTCCAGGTTCATCAATGCAAGAAGGCGGATAGTACAACCTATGATTGACCAATCAAATAGAGCAGGCAAGTCTACTGTGCTAACCGTGTTCAAATCTCGGAGGCGTAAGTCGTCATCGAGCCAATCACCAGGCCCTTCTCCAGGTAAAAACTTGGCTAGACCCAAGTTACTAGGTCAGAGTTCCACCTGTCTGAGGTCAGATTGAGAGGAGGACCAATCTTCAGTCCAAATTCTATAACTACCCTCGACCTTTTGTCCCTACAACCTGGTGAAGTTCCGTTCTTAGATGATGACTTACTTTTCCAACAATTTTGTATTTCTGGTTATTGTGGGTGCTTTCAGTAATTCAGTTTTATCTGTGTGCTAACATAACAAAACTGATTTGTTCGCTAAATGTGTCGTGGCGCGTAAAGCTACGGGCAGAGAACTCTTTAATGTAGTTGGCTTCTGTAGTGGCGTGTAAACTGTGTTGAATGTAGTTGGCTTTTGTTGTGGCATGTAAATAACACCTAAACAGAACCCCTGCATTTATTTTGTATATGTATGATAAAGTACATAATAATACGT
This sequence comes from Hanleya hanleyi, assembly GCA_036873755.1. Taxonomy (NCBI): domain Eukaryota; kingdom Metazoa; phylum Mollusca; class Polyplacophora; order Lepidopleurida; family Hanleyidae; genus Hanleya; species Hanleya hanleyi. Next base: position 119,198 of record JAVTVY010036485.1, read on the forward strand.
GTATGTTCCTTCGCCGAATGGTTCTAGATTTCTGTTGCTTGGGAGATATGTAATTTTGCAAGCTGGCCTTCAGATTCGCTGATGAACTGGGCAGAGGTTCAAATGTAGCGTTCTGATAACGATGTTATAGAATTCGCAATGTCCAGTCAAGTGCATCGTGACCAAATATGCCTCGACGGTTGTATGTCTTTGATAGAAATTTAGTTTTTACCCTTGTTGACATCTCTCAAACATTGTTGATGTGGCCCACCAATGTGGTCTTCCCTGAATCAAAAATCACAGGTCCGGCACATCAGAAACGTCACGTTTCAATTAAGGCCCCAAAAAAACGTTACTTACACAAAATTTTGACTTGTCACGGATTATCACGATTGGTGTGACCTAGGGGACCACCCATTTGGCTGGCATTGCCAGCGATCGCCGATCGACTTCGTGTGTATTACTCGTACTACATTTGGGTTGGGATTACTGGCTGGCGAGTCTGTTAGCTCGTTCTGCTCTGTTGATCAAGCACGGGGAGACGAGAAACCCGGGCAAGTGGATTGCTAATGTCTCCTACACTTTAATGCCACCAAAAACAAATTACACCGTGCTGATCTCCCGTCTTCTTTGAAAAAAGGCTACGACCTTTTATTAAAATTTATTTCATCAGCAGTCAAGCGCGAAATGCATTTGGCAAGTCGGAGGAGTTCCGGCCCATTTATCATTTAAGCTGACCCATCGCCTGTAGATGGGGAAACACATAATACGCATTGTATTGAGGGCAATATTGCGCGTATTTTGGTTGAAGGTGACAGAGCGAAAGTCGGAGACACCATCTTTCTTTGTATTCGCTCAGGTATTATTCTCGCTTGGGCAGTTGTTCACAGATAAATCTGAATGTTTAGGTCTGAACCCCGTACATCTGCTCGTGGATTTAGCCGAAACGCACAGACCCACTAACAAGTCTTTGTGTCCCTTCCAGCACACCTGTCCTATTACGTGTAGTAACCTGTCGGCGATGGTTTTTTGGGACCAAGTTGTCTGTGTGGTTCATAATTTGCATCTCCCCGGGCGTAACGTCTTCTCGGCGGTCGTAATTAAATTTGACGTTTATTACGTTAATTGTGCACAGCTTTGTAAATTATCTTTTAATGCCAAGCCTAATCTACTGTTTTATGTCTCTGTGATTGCCTTTCTTTATCCGATTATCGTAGCTATTTTCTGGACGATATAAACTATTCTGTTCTGTCGCCTTCAATGTGCATGCTACCGTGGAATATTAATGGAATCATATTAAACATGCTAATTAATTCCCGCAGGCTTCTTCTGTATATAACACTTGTTTGAGTCCATTGTGTTGTAATATATACATTTGATTATCTACATGTGCTTGTTGTCGTTAAGATATAATCAACTTATTCTGGGACAAATAATTAGTATTTGTACACAATCAGTTTAAGATGATAATGTTCAGTGTGAATTTAATCAGAACATAAGATAACAAATGCTCAGTCGCCGGGGTTTATGTGAATTAACAATAATGATTCATCTGGTAGAAAACTAATGAAAATGGCGGAATGTCGCAACAGTGTTTCGGCTTATGTTTTTATTTATTCCAGGTCATTGTAAATTCTGCGTAAGTGTCGATGCTTAAGCTTTACCAATATGAATAAATTAAGTGGCTAAATGGTTCCTGTCTAATTTATCTAATCTAATTTATTGACTGGCCTTCTCTTAGGTCCGGGTCATGGAGGTTACAGTCCGGACGGGACGGGCATGGGTTATATGACTGACAATCAACAGATGCACATGAGGCCTCCAGGTAAGAAAAGAACTAATTCAAGGGTAGATAACAAATGATCCGATGTGGTGTTAAGAGAGTTCCGCGCGCGTTCCGCCCGCACACCGATGTGTTATTCATGAGTTACGATGTTTGGGATCGAACTCTCGTATTATGTAGAACATTGATGGCATCGAGGCAGAACTCACAAAATGGTTACTATAGTGATTGGTTCCCCCACTTGAGCAGGTACTGATTGACATCCGACCTCGAAAACAACAGAATTCCAGTCGATGGCTTCCTTTAAAAATCGAAATTATTCTAGTGCCCGGTATAAATCATTTCGTAGTTTTATTGTGGCCAAGCGGTCTGTATGGGAATATTAAATGAAGATGACTATATGAAATCATGTTACTGGTGATTCTGGATATATATATATATATATATTCATTAAGGACTGGGCATATAGTTATTCACTCAGTAATAGTGTTGTGCGCTGGTTCTGTCCCACTGTCCAGAAAATAATATCTATAGTAAAATTGAATAAAGCTGTCCTGTAGTGAAAATTAATAAGTACAAATCCAACAATTTCTGTTCCAGTTTTCCGCCTTATATTTCTTGTTTCACACCAGAGTGCATTGAACCAAACGAATCTTCCACCATATTTGAAATATAGTGTTCACGGTATAGTCTACCTGTATACATCCTAAAGATCTTGTTGTTGAAGATGCTATTGTCACCGCAAGACTATTGTAGCTACAGCTGGTGGCGAATTAAGGGAGTTACGCGTATGGACACAAGGTTAATGGAATGGAATGATTGAGGCCTTGTTGCCTAAAGGCGGCAATGATATAGCTTTAGTTCGGTTTGCCTTTTGCCGCTGGACGATTGACCAAATTGCTTCAGGGATATTGTCTCTGATTACACAAACAGTCTGTTCTAACAGAGATTCGCACCTCCATTTATCCCGTTCATCGCCGATTTCTTGCGGACACCCAGCTTTTAAAAGCCCCCCTCCCCTCCTTCGAAGTTCAACTGCTTTATTATCCCAAGAAGGAATTCTTATACGCTTCCCGTATCCGCAATTCTGCATGCGATAATCTCGTCAGCTGTTGAAATTGTAAAGCATCTTTGCTTAGTACCGCTTTAGGAGACCGAAGATGCGAGGATGTCTTGACGCGACTGGACTACCAGATTCTCGCAATGTTCTTGCGGGACTGGACGATCAGATAGCGCCATTACCGTCTCCTTGACATCGTCATGATACCGCTATGAGTTTATGACACTCGACAAGGAGACACCATGATGACATTGTTCTAAGGCGACAATAACAGACGATAATCTATGTATGGATGTGGCTAGGCCGGAAAAAAATTGGGAAGTTTTATTTAAAGTGGATAATTCCAATAACATGAAAATTAAAACATTCTCTCTTCGAATCGGAGTGAAGTGTTGGCAATAATCGTGTATTCCCACCACTGGAAAAAGGATCTCCTACTTCACACTATCACAACATTCTATATGACTGTTGGTGGCAACAACACATTGCAATTTTTATTTCAGATCCGACATTCGATATTCAGCCATTGTTAAGCTATGCGCGCAGACTTATTATATTGGCTTTGAGTCCATGGAGGTCCAAACTTCTTTGTCCAGAAGTTTATATTATTTCACATTAACCATTCGCACATGGGGTATAGCAAGTCAGTATGGTCAATATTTCTTTTACTGAACTCAGTTGTTACAACCACAACAATATCAGATTAACTTCCTCTTAAATGAAATATATATATCAGCAATACATTACATAGGGTGCTCGACTCGTATGGTTAAACTTGAATTTTCTCAACCTTGAACTGCAGAAATATATTTATTATGTTTTTCCTTTATAATTACAATTTCTTTGAACCGCCGAAATAGTTAATGAATTAAATTATTACAGTATGGTACTATGTACATTCCATCCTATTATCAATGGCTAAGGAAAAGAAAGAATTACATTACAAGAAAGAAAGAAACACAGCGCTATACACATGACCCAATTGTGTGAACTTTCAGAACTATGTCTTTCCCCAGGTCAAGGTCAAAATGATTTCTTGCAGACAAGCGTCTGCAATCGCAAAATAGCTTTTGGAAGGCGTTTCGTATATAATGAGTTATAATGCCTGCGATGAAACACGGGCAATACAGTGTCATTTTACTTGGTCAGGCAAATGGTCGTAGCTGTCGATCTTAATGCTCGCAATGTTGTTTCCAGTGTTTGATTTCGGTTTTCTTTCGTCTTGCAGGAGCCCAAGGAATGCATGGACCAGACATGTATGACCCAATGAAGGCGGGCTATTCACACATGGCGGACGGCTCCCAGCGCAGTTACGAAATGTTAGGTATGGGGATGCACGGCGCGGATATGTATGGCTCCCCGCCTGGCAGCGGCTCATACTCCCAGATGTCCCAGCTCAGACCGCCCGTTCATTCACAGACCATGTTAATACCTGGACATCCCCATCATATGATGATGGGTCATGGGACATCTGGCATGGGCCATCATGGAATGTTACAATCTGCACAAAGCCCCCCTCTACACAGCAGCATGGACGGTATGAGTCAACATATACAGGATATTCATGCCGGCTAACCTATAGACTTCACCTCCTTATTCAGGGGGACTCTCAATTCACCAGCTCTCTCTCTATCCAGAATGTAGTGTAACTACATCACTACCACGTGTCCAGTCCTACTTAGTGGTCTGTTAGGGGAATCCAATTCCTGAATCCACTGTATGAGAGATCTATATATGTTCATTATATAGGTCTAAGGGCCTGGACTGACAAACCCTCATGTTGAGGGTGGACATTTACAGTTGGCCTAGTCAGCGACTGTAACAATATAGAGATCAGCACTTCCATCAGCACCAGGGTGTGTATAACGAGAATTTGTATATACAGTGTTCTTCTACTGACTTGATTTACCCAGTCTTTCTGTCCCCTAGTCATGTGTAAAGTGGTTAGGTAGGATAGAAACAAAAGTCCCTATATGCTGGATGGGCAGCCCGAATTGTCTTCTGTTATTTTGGTTTTCATTTCAAGTTATGTTATGGGTATGACTGTTGGCTGCTGGAACAGTGAGCGAGCACTACAGAAATGCTAAATTATCTCCCTAATTAATCCAAGAGAAATACAAGCCGAACCCATGACATAGGCAGGCTCACTCAAGCCTTGTGCATTCCACGGAACTACACTTCAGTCATGTTACGTTTTGGATATTCCTTCCAGTGTGACGGCTCAAGAAGATGTAAAAGTCGAGCTCCAGATAAATTCACACCTCTTCATTTACCTCATTTGAGTTTGTATGATGGTTCATAGTGCAGCACGCGGCAAGGTAAACGGCGATGGTCAGACGAAGAGAAGATATCAGAATGTCTCCGGCGCGCGAATGTACTTAAAACGAACGTCTTTTGACGCCGTGGCTTCGGGCGTCAGCTAGTGTTTGCGGTGACCGCATCGGGAGAGGTTCCGTGTTGGAACATGGCTCTTGTATTAGGACCATTGGGCCCAAGTGAGAAAAAGTTAAGAGTACACATGACAGTGGTACCGGAAGTAGCCAGCATTAGCGGGCAGATGAAGACTGCTGCGAATTCCACTGGCTGTTAAACCACGTGTGATTGTGATAGTTTGTGAACATCACTGGGTTGTAGAAGAGGGAACTTCAGACGAGGAATGTGTGCCGAGAACTGACGGACGGGAAAACTGAGAATTAATCCGAACATTGTACCTATATTCGTGTATTGTACGCGCCTGTCCGCGTGTGAAAATATACATTGACTGGTCAATGAAGTGCAGACATTATCTAAATACGTTAAATTGTTAGACGTCTGAAGTTGGTTCAAGGATTGAGATATAGAGAGAAGCTGTTGAAATTCTGTCCCAAATGTACGTGTGTTGGTTGCATATCCTCTGCTTTCTTTATGTTTTGGTTGGTGATCTGTGTTGACAATCGTTCCCAGTTTAGTTGATATGAAAGAGATAAAGATCGTGCGCATGCTGTGTATAGATGATCTCAGATCCCCATCCTTATACCTGGAATATTTGGGGTATTCATTCCCATCAATGGATAGAGCCTCGTCATTTGGTGTATAATAAATCAAGTACAGTAGGATTTAAGTATTTACTAGAAAGAAATTGACTCAAACGTTGACACACTTATCGAGTTTCGGAAACATTGATGTAAGCTCATCGTTGTTTCTTCATATTATTTTTAATAAACACAAGAAGAATATAGGATGTATAAAATGCATTGTACAGTCGATTTTGTAAGAATACGGAAAAAAACGCTTGTGTATTTTGTCCTAGCCAATACCTCATGAATTTATTATTATTGACGTTTGTCGGAATCTATTGGCCGAAGAAAGCCGCAAGTTTGTAGATCTATCGAACTGTCGATGGGTCACGTGATGCAACCAGGTGACCACTCAAGTCCGCTCTTCTCTCTTAATGACTTCTTTGTAAATTACATATTGAGACTTGTGTATCGGCCCTACAAGGGAGTGTTGTTTGTTCGTTTAATTTCATGTATGTTTGTACGTCCTCTGATAATGTTTTTGGTTGAGCGAACTTGGCACATCTGAGGTCGTTTGTGTTGTTGATGCATATTATAACAGTAAATGATGTCACATGACTAACTCTAGACACCAATTCTTTATGTTTGCGCAAATATAAAAAGGTGCTCTTGATTTTGATTCAAACCTATTCCACTGATCTAGGAAATGTAGCTCTATAAACTCAAATTTTTAAATTCCTGATTGAACTAATTTTTATCAATTATTTAATTTGATGACGAACATGTGACGCTGCAAATTCTCTTAAGTTTAGTGCTGCTGATGTAGTTCTTATATTCCTTGTGAATGGCTTTCACTTCTTTTGACAACTGTATTAAAACATAGTATAAATTTACAGATCTTTTTATACAGACGTTACGTACAACTGAACTTGTATAAACCGAAGGCAATAGTGTCAAACATCTGTTTTGTTATGTCCTTTATTCGCGCATGATAGTTCATATATCTCGCTCTACAGGTTTACCTGTTGATGGAAACTGCTCATGCGGTATCCAAGAAATGGATTGAGTGGTTCTGTTCGGCCGAGTTGGTTTTGTTTTTCAAAATTGTCCAAATGTATTTGTGACTGACCTAGCCTATCTGTGTTGATTCTCGTGTCATTTGTCTGGGGTTTCCAGCCATTTGTACACAGTCACTTGGTTGGCAGGGGGTGTCTTCGTCGATGTTGTTGTTGTTGTGATTATATATATATTTATTTTTTGCAAGAATATAATTATTTCCCACCGTTTCATACACTACAATGACAGTAGATGTCATAAAAATGCTTTCTATACGCCCTACATCGATCTACATACCCCTCCTCTACTAGATCTCCGTCTATAATGACAAGTCCGGAAACTTAATGTTAGAGCCGTACACCAACTTTCGCCACGAATCCCGGTACAGGGGGTAATTCGGGTGTTTGCAGACAACCAACAGTAAATGGATGAGCAGACGTGAACTATGGTGAAAACTCAACGGGCGTGGAGAATTCCATGAGGTAAGTTCTCCTGCATTCGAAGCTTTTCGGCCTCGATTTCAAAAGTCTTCTGAAATCTTTTACCAGTTACTGGAAAACAGCCATATCGTGGAGAATGTATTACCGGGGACCGTGTACCGGGATTCGTGGCGAATTCTTTAACATTAAGTTACCGGACTTGTCATTATAGACGGAGATCTAGTAGAGGAGGGGTATGTATATCGATGTAGGGCGTATAGAAAGCATTTTTATGACATCTACTGTCATTGTGGTGTATGAAAAGGTGGGAAATAATTATATTCTTGCAAAAAATAAATATATATAAAATCACAACAACAACAACATCGATGAAGACACCCCCTGCCAACCAAGTGACTGTGCATTTGTACCCTGCATGGTCGGGTTTTAACTACACTTTGTAGAACTTCGCTGTAAAGTACGACCCGTCAACTTGACAACAACTTCTTCCGTGCAGGGACTGCTAACTTTCGTCCAGCGGAATTCAAAAATGTAATCACGTGAACCAGTTTCTTTGCACACACCACTCTATTGCCTGTAACGTACTCCTTACATGAACGCAACTGGTCATTTGGTTGTCGATTTACCGCTCAGCCCGAAGTTCTTTGTAGCTCAGTTAAACCCAGCTAAGGACGATAACGGTGAAAGTGATCGAGGTCGGTGTCAAAGGATATAAGTTGTCCTGTACATTTAATCTATCATAGTTAAGGTTGGGGCAGCTGGTGGGTGAGACCGTATTGGATAATGTCCCGACAGCCTGTACGTTAAATAATAGACAGGAGACGGTTTGATCTACGTTCATTTATTCAGCCTCTGTCCCATTTTCCTTACACTCCTTACATGTAGAACCAACGCTGCTTCAAGGAGCGCAGATTTAACCTGGCGACCTGTGAGAGTTTCACAGGCGTGTTCAGGTGAATTAAATTCAAGAATGCGCTCTTCTACAGCTGTTCCTCTTTTCCAAATCAACTGACATTCTTTGGAATTACAATCTTTAGAAAGTGCAAATATAAGTGCTATGTTTCTCTCAAAAAATCCATGTGGAATAAATGTCTTCGAAACTATTGAAAATTTATGGAAAACTGTATCATTCATTCTGAAGACTGCATCATTGTATGGTATGACTGGGACATGGGAGTATTTTGAACGAACTGGGTGTACACAAGATCATGAATTTAAATAAAATTAAATTATAAACCAATACTGTTATTGTCATTTAATAATTTCAACCTATTTAATAATTTTTAACCTAGGTTAGTTTCACTCGTCTTATTGGGTAACGGTCACAGGCGCAGACGAGAAATAATATATAATTTTTAAAACAGAAATATATCAGCATCAGATCGTACGGACAGTCGTCCTTTGTAAGACATTGAATGATCGAAAGGCATTGTTCGTATAACGCCTTTAGCACTCAAATACCAACGCTTCAGTTGAAAACGTACTGAGGAAATCTCCTCAGCCTGCTTCCTTATAGCTCTATTAAATATGCCTTGGTCAATCGATATCTCATCTCTGTCGAGTCCATATGAATTATCTGCCCTTCTTCCTGGAAGTTTGCGGAATTCTTCGCAGATGTAGTTGATAGAATTGGACTGAAAAGAAGATTTTGTCTTTTTAATGTCTTCTCTCGCCACACGATTAGTTCGATTTTGTAGAGATGTATAAGCAGACGAAAAATAAGAGCTGGAACATAGATGCCCCAATCAAAATCCTCTTGTATCATGTATGGAGTCGGACGAAACTTTTGTTTGAAAATTGATTGAACTAATTTGATGCTTTCGCAAAATGACGACTAGCGAAACTCGTCCCAATTCCGGTGAAATAATCCGCAATCTTGCGGTAAAATATCAAACTAATAGTCCAGGCACATTAAAATGTATAGTAAATTAAACCTTTCCCATTCTTTGCTAATCCCACCCTCAAACCCAATCGGAAGGTCATTACGCAAATGTCTCTCGGTAAAACTGTTGCTATCACGCAAAACTGTCATCAGCATAGTGGTAAGCTTTCCTGTTATCCCATAATCAACTGGACTAGTAATACAGGTAGGGCGTGCGTCCCATGTGAAGGATTATAAAAGTACAGGTGATTGGCAGCAGTGTGATAATATATGTTTGTATAAGCGTCATATACGACATTCGGATGGGCCCATACAATCATGGTTCATAAATAATACCGTGAAGTCTGGACCGTTTTTACCCCTCGGCCAATTTTGGCTATGGGGTATTGTCGTCGTCTTGTCTGTCCGTACGTCCGTACGTGAGCGAGATAGCCGGAAAACGGTTCCACTGAAGAATTCCAAATTTGGTATGCTTATTCACCTATATAAGGACCAGAAGCCTATTGAATTGGGACCTGATTGGGTGGAAACCTTGGTGGCCATTTTTAATTTTATGCAAAATGGATAATGATCCATATCTCGGAAACCATTCAGCTGTTCAATGCGAAAGTTGGTATACATCATCGATACATCAAGCAACTTTCAATGAATTACCAAAACCGGCTTTACTCATTAGCTGGAAATCCTGGAGGCCATCTTTAATTTATGTGAAATCGATAATGATACATATCTCTGTTACCATTCAATTGTTTTATATGAAAGTTGGTATACATCATCGATACATCCAGATACTTTGAATCGGGACCTGATTGACCGAAAACCTTGGCGGCCATCTTTAATTTATGCAAAAACTTTAATGATATATATCTCTTATACCATTTAAGTGTTGTATACCAAACTTGGTATACAGCATCGATGTAACAAGAGACTTGCAGTGAATAACCACATCAGTTCCTCTGAGTGGGAGGAAGGATGGGCGGCCATCTTTAATTTATGCAAAATCGTTAATGATCTCGTTCTCTGATACCGTTCAAGTGCTCGATGTAGAATTTGGTATACATCATCGATGCATCAAGAGACTTAAGACAAATGACAGTTCTGGTTTCTCTGATTGGGCGGAAACCTTGGTGGCCATCTTTAATTTATGCAAAATCTTTAATGATGTATATCTCTGATACCATTTCAGTGTTCTATACGAAACTTGGTGTACAGCATCAATGTATCAAGAGACTTTCAATGAATAACCACATCAGTTCCTCTGAGAGGCGGGAAGGATGGGCGGCCATCTTCAATTTATGCGAAATCATTGATGATCTCTATCTCTGATACCGTTTAAATGCTCGATGTAAAATTTGGTATATATCATTGATGCATCAAGAAACTTATGTAATGAATACCGGTTTCTCTGATTGGACGGAAACCTTAGGGGTCATTTCTAATTGCAAAAATTTTTAATAATCTGTATATTTGTGACTTGACTGCTTGGTGTTCCTGACATCTTGGTTCAAATTGAATACATTATGAATGTACCCCGAGCCGAGGGGTTTTCAGATGCCAGCTTCGTATTGTATATGAAGCCGTTAGCACAAAAATCCATATGTATAAGATACAAAGGAGGTGTGGTGTTTACCGGAGAAATATTCCTCTTGTTACGTTTATGAAGCCAACAATTTGATCAAATATGCTAAAACAAAATCAGCTTTTCATAGGAAAATATCCAAGTTATATCATTTGTATTTATAACCCAGGCTCACGTAAAATGGTCTTCAAAATAGCCTTCGTTTTTTACCCCTCTGGCAAATTTTGCCCGAAGAGTATTGCCGTCGTCATCTGGCTGTCTGTCCGTCCGTCTGTGGACACGATATCTCAAAAAGGATTAAAACCAGGCATTGTAATTTCATACCACTAGCAACACACCTGTCGTGCCTAGTACTTTTCATAACATTTAACATGAGTGTCTTAGGAGAAGACCTAAGTAGTATATTAATCGCAAATCTCCGAACATCGTGAGGTGGGTGAGGTGAGTTGTCGTGGAAGGGGTGGTAGGTTATGATCTTGGATAGGGGTGATGGATTGCATAGGATCACTCGGAGTGACGCCATTAGTAATAGAGAATCCGCAGAGTCGCTCGGATGCGCACTTGGATGACTGAAAGGTACACCCATATACACTAGCCCGTAGGGGTGACTAGTTGCATGTGGACTTAGGGTGTTGGGGGTTCTATCGACCGGGTTACTCTACGGCGTGGTCTCAGGGTCGTTGTGTGAATTTAGTCAGTGACGTCTTCGCGTGCATGCGCATTCGACGAGCAATACAGAAATGGGCTTTTCGAACGGGAATGGGAGTGCTGTGGGCCATACTTGGACCAAATGTGTCGTCCATGGTAGAGTATTGAAGCTCTTGTTGTGTAGAATGGGGGTGGGGATGTTCGCGTTAACCGGTGAGATCATGGTGCGCATTTACAGTCGAGGAGTAGTAGAGAATGAACATTTTCGAAGCGCATGGGAGTGTTCGGTCATAGGTGAGTCATACTTGATCCAAATGTGGGCGTGGATTGAGTTGTATATAATCCTACTGAGGTGTGCGCATGCGCAGTCGGTTCAGTAGACTAGAAAACCATTTTTTGCTGGGCACTTGGGAAAAGGCGCCTACACACGTTCACGTGACTGTGACGTCAGCGCTAAAAATAGCACTAGTCAAAGGGTGTGAGAACAACAACATTACATGTCAACCATTGTATTATCCCCATGTAGGTTCCACCGGGGCCATTTGTTTTCGTATTCTCCATCAATGATCCAAGTGTTTATCCAGTACAGGACCTAGTACGGAGGCAGCCAAATGTGCTAAGATGGCACCAAGAAAATAGCCTTTCTGTAAGATAAGTTTCGTCTGTGCTTGCGGGACGTGCCTTTGTACCAGGGTACGCAATCTGATTAAAACTCAGACTTAATAACCGCTCCTCTATCGGACATGTCGCTAATTAAGATCTGGGACAATCTGTATCTTAAATCTGTCGCGCATGTCAGACTGGCGACCAATCACAGTCCAACTTCAACGGGCGATCCGATTACTTCTGTAGTAAACGAGGCGCAGAAAAATCCAACCCAGGCGGCTGACGAAGTTCTTGCTCTCCCTTAACAATCCCCGAAGATTATTATTTGCTCGTATAGGCACGTATTCGCCCAGAATTAGTTCAAACCTTGATACCTACCGCATATGGGACAGGATAACCCTATTTATTTTGAAGTTAAAAGTTCAAACAAAGGTTAAGGTCACCTAGGCCAGAAACTGTGGAAATAGTGAGAAATTGTAAACTCCAGTTTAGAGATGTGGTGATCAAATTCAAGTATACCCCAAACCCCTGAATATTTTATTTTGGCCAAGAGTTATTGTCATCGGCGGCGTCTGTCTGTTCATCCATCTATCCATATGTGGAGCACAACATCTCTTGAAGGACTTTAGTCAGGTTGTCCAAGTTCATACAACAGTTGCACTTGGTGATGGGTTAGAAGCCTATGGAACATGACTGACCTTGGCCTAGTTCAAAAGGTCAAATTCTAGTTTTTTCAATATTTGTTAATGATTATAGTTAGGGTATTCAAATTCACATTACACATCTGATGATGAAGTTGACTGACCTAGACCTATATCTACAGGTCATTCACTGTTCATTATGTTCTACCTTGAAGAATTATAGCAAGGCTTTCCAAATAGATTCAATGTATGCATCTGGTGATAATCCAGAAGTAAGTTGAAGATCACTGACCTTGGCCCAGTTTTTCAAGGTCAGGTTCTATTTATTTTTTTCCATGTTGTGAGATGTTAAATATGTACTAGTATTTTTTTTCATCTGACGGGAAAATCTGCCTATTTTCCCATCTTTCGACCATTTGGTCATGATCTCCATCATTGGGTGTGTCAGTACACTTCCTCGATAGACACAGCTTCAACATTTCTTCGATAAATGCATAAAAATTGCTAGCGAAAACGAAGAAATTGAAGAGGATGAAACGTCCTTGATAACACGTGAATCTGTATACTGGCTGATGTCTGGCTACCAAGGGTTTATACCAGTGACGTATTCAGCAGGAGAGATTCTAGCGCTGTGTTAATATTTTTGCCTGTTAGATTTCACTATTCCTAAACGGATGACATTTGTTAGACATATATTTGAAAATGTTGGATTTCATAGATTGATAATCCATCGAGCAGGGTAGGGGTGTTGGGCGATGTAGGGGAGAGGCTAGTGCGTGACAAACCGCAGGTTCATTGTTTTATTCGCTAAGTAACCTGAAATGACATAACAACATGTAACTTTAGCATATCTGAAACAATTAATTAGAACACGGCTCTTTGATTTGCGTCCATCAACAATGCTATACAGTCGACATACGATCGCTTGACAAGATGTCACCCCTACACCGTTAGTATTGGCATCCATTGCATCACACACTACGCATGGACTGTATTTATGCGAAATAGAAACAAAAACCAATAACACAGCTACAATAAAAGCGTAGCTGGGATACAAATCAACACAGGGATGGGTTCTTGTGTTGTGTTTTTGATTTTGGTATTGTGACTTGTAAACATGGTGAAGACTGAAGCGCTTGGTCGGCATAGGGTCACAGGTATTTGTTCTAAATACGAACTCAACAAACACTCCCTCCTTTGGGCCGTTTTTTTTTTGTACTATCTGGTGGTCACATAGTTCATCGTTTTCCAACAAATGAATTGGTAGGGCATCACGGCTCTGAAGTCTCAAGCCGGTGCTGGAGCCGTGTGGTCATGTCATTCAATATGCCCACAGGAACGATAAAAGCGTGGCTGGGATACAAATAACCACAGAGCTCACTTTCGATTCATGTGATGTTTTAGAAATATGCAGTCAGTATATTTGTCTGTGGGATAATATGACTTCTTGTCAGTACGCCGACATCGTTTTCCACCACCCTTTTTATGTTGCGTTTAGTCGTGGCCGTGCTGACCTCCAAAGAGGTCTGCCCTGCCGACTCGGGCGGAGAGTTTGTCGTTCTAGGTCGGTTGAGTAGAGAGATGACGGTCACCACATCGTAGAAGACGTGGACTAAGAATGTGGTTACAGAACCCACTTGTCCTTTTCGGGTTTAAGTGTCAGCGGCACTCGCCCTCTGTCCATGTCCAAGCATAGACTGACTTCCGATTCTGGTGACGAGACTTTATATCCGTTTCATCTGGTTGGAGATGACGAACGAGCTGATACGTCTTGCCTCGGTGTTGTTTTGCTCCGCCATGGTCCACATATCCGCATCGCAGAGATCACTTCTGCTTCTTGTGATGTTTTCAGGAATTTTTAACCATTCGAGTGCGCATCCTACTGAAAATGCTCTTTCTCTATTACTCTCAGAGAGCGCATGTGGACCATGACGTCACAGTCACGTGATCTGTCTTACCATGCTACATTCCATGGGCCACATGCGTCTTCACGGTCCACATGTCCGCCCTGGTCGAGAGAACCTCAGCACCCCAGGTGCAAATGTCACTGGTCACCCCTATGGATTAGTGTGTAGGAGTGTACCTTTCATCCATCCAAGTTCAAAGATCCAAGGCCACAACCCTCCACTACTTCCACCGCCTCCCATCTCATCTCCCCCACCTCAGGATGTTTGGATATTTGCGGTTTTACTGTTACTGACAGCTATAAATCGCTATGATTAGTTCCATTTCTTTATTTCTCGTTTTCGCCCGAGAAAACAGGAAATTATAAGTTTCAAAACTTCGTTTTCGCGGGCGAAAATAAGAAATTAAGACAAAAAGCAGCAGATACAGTCGATCGAATACGATCGAGAAGGCATCCCTTCCGCATGTTAAGTAAAGGAAACATTCAGTATTTGTGAAGAGAGTAATAACTTAGAAAAACAATTTTAACATGGCCCCCAGTTGGTGCCACCTATAGGCGAATCGACTCAAAAATATCCCCAAAAGATAACTTTAGGGAAGGTACCCACATACCAAATTTGGAAAGAATCCGTTTAGGTCTTCAACAGTTACTGTCCGGAAATGCAATTTTACCTCGGCCCACAGGTGGCGCCACATATACATGTAGGCAGATAGGCATAAAAATGTTAAAATGTTAACTTGGTCCACAGGTGGCGTCACCTATAGGCAGCTCGACATGAAAAACAATCCCAAGCGAGACCTTCAGGCAAAGTACCCATATACCAAACTTGGAAAGAATCCATTCAAGTTTTTAAAAGTTGTCCGGAAACATAATTTTAAATTGGCCCCCAGGTGGCGCCACCTAGAGGCGGATTGGCACGAAAAACAATTCCAAGCAAGATCTTAAGGCAAAGGACCCACTTACCAAATTCGAAAACATGGGTCTGTGCCTGATAAATCGAGCCCTTTTGGGGTGGCAATTCATTGAGGGATGGCAGAACTATACCAACATTGCAGACAACAAACAAATATCAACTTTCTGACAAGATATATTGGATACATACGCGCTCAAACACAATATATGGTGGTCGGGAGAGGGCTAGTTTTGGAGATAGAGGGTGCCCCACCCTCGAATGAGGTGGTAGGTGGGCTGACATGAAGGCCATAGAAAGCTCCCTGGTGGAGACATGCTCTCTCGAGGGTAGTGGTATGAAGGCCATAGAAAGCTCCCTGCACATGAAACAACCACACTGTCATCATCTGTCAGTCAATTCAATTCAATTCAGGAAATTGATTATATTCACAGTGTGCACCCAAACTTTAGGAACTCAATTTTAATTCGTGGACACAAATGGTCTGGCAAAAGCTTTAGGGTAAATCATGTGATGTGGGATACAATTATTTGATAGCAAAATTGAAGGAAAGGGTGTCCTTCATTTAAGGCGACACGAAATTTAAAACTAACAGGGGTTCGGTACTGCGGGGATTCCCCTGCCAGTTACTTCATATTATACTTCTGAAATAAAATATGGTTCGTGCAAAAGCTTTAGGGTAAATCGTATGATGTGGAATAGAATGATTTGATAGCAAAACTGAAGGAAATGGTATCCTTCATTTAAGGCGACTCGAAATTCAAAACTAACAGTGGTACTGTACTGCGGGAACCCCCCGCCAGTTATTTCATATTGTACTTCTGAAATAAAATAATGTAATCAACCTAGCTATTAGTAATTAGTATAAAGGAATATATTGTAGGTGATTCGGCATGTGTGTGTGTGTATATAAACAATGCACACTGCATCTTAGGTAGGTTAGTATCACATGAGGCTGAGAAGCTTTGTAACATTTGGTGCCCCAGGGGTGGGGACATCCTCCGGAGGGTAGCGCATCTATAGGTTGAATAAGTGTAGCATCATATAATCTCCCAGAATATATAAGAATGGGGTCGAGAGGGAGGAGGAGGGTGGGGCGGGGGGGGTCTTAGTTCAGGAGATATAGCATGTGGCTGAGAAGCTGTGGACAGGAACAATTTTCTAAGCCCAAAATAACTTTTTTGGACAGGGACAGGACAAGAACAGGGACAGGAATAGGAATGCGAACATCCACAGACATCATTTAGATCCCTATATTGAGCTTCCCGCAGCCACAGGCCCGCAAAACAAGAGTTTTGGGGGTGGTGGGGGGTGTGGGCGGTGGTATTAGAGTGAAGTGTCGAAATATGGGGTCTCTATATATAACCGCTGGGGTTATATTTAGACACCTACTTTTCATCGCTGTCCGAAACTGGGAACTGGGTTTTTATCTACAAATCCCTACAAATTTTCCTTTTGTTCACTCTTTTTTAGAGACCCCATATTTCGAAACTTCACCCTAATACCACCGCCCACACCCCCCAAAACTCTTGTTTTGCGGGCCTGTGCCGCAGCTAAAGTTTTAACTTTGCCCCCAGGTGTTGCCACCTATAGGTGGATCAGCACCAAAAAAAAAACCAAAAAAAAACAATCGCATGGTCTTGTTACCTGTACCTCCTAGATTTGGCACTGAGATGTCCTTGAATTAATGTATCTATTTCAGTGACTTTAAAATCTGCAAGGCCACTGTCTCTTTTAATTCATTTGTGGGAGAAATGTATATCCATGTACATGTTTCAGGCCCTAAAATCTGTACACAATTGAATAGCATGGCTGTAAACGAATGTACTTTAGATGCAAATGGCTTCAGACTATTTTGACAGTCATAACTGCGAACCAATCACTGATGTGCTGTCTATGCAAATGAGAATATGGAACTGATACCCAAACAGAGGCAGCCACTCTACCACAGGACCAGATGGAAAATTTGCATAGAACAGAAATTGTTGATAAAACACAAGTCAACAGTCTTAAAAACAATAGGTGGTCTTCCCCTAGACAGGGGCAATATGCACAACAAATCTGAAGTTGATTGATCAAGGCATTCGGAAGTTATCCGATGAAAAAGAGTGAACCAAAGGAAAATTTGCAGGGATTTGTAGATAAAAACCCAGTTCCCAGTACCCAGTTCCCAGTTCCCAGTTTCGGACAGCGATGAAAAGTGGGTGTCTTCCCCTAGGCAGGACCAATATGCACCACAAATTTGAAGTTGATCGACAAAGGCATTCAAAAGTTATCCGACGGAAAAGAAAAGTGGGTAAAAGAAGAAGAAGCGGAAGAAAGAAGAACCTGACAAACACACTAGGGATCAAGGAGATGAGAAAACAAGAAATCTACAAAAAGACTGCCTGATTTGTGCCATTCCTGACTCCTTGTTTTCGCGAGAGAAAAGAAGAAAACACGAAGTTTTAAAGACTGATAATCTTTTGCTTTCTCTGGTGAAAACAAGAAATTAAGAAATGGAACAAATCAGTGACCAAAGAGATATGATAGCTCTCCATTTCTTGCTTGTGAGGTGGGATATCATGTCCGCCATATTAAAATCAAACGTCACGTGTAATTATATGCTTGCGGACTAACACGTGTTTTATTAAAGCCCTTGTCGTAGTTCCACCTGCTCTGAAGAGAAATGTGATCAAGAAAAAATGAACAAATGACTCTGCCTGAATACGGGCATCTTCACAACGTCACGGTTTAGTTTTGAGCCGAAATATCTACGATAAAGCTATACTCCTGGTTTTAGCTAGGATAAAATAAGGATCGCATCACGGCGTAGTATGGAACTGAGCGAAGCTCTGTTAGATACCGCTCTCGATGGAATTGCAGAACCTAGAAATGCGGGACAAATGGTTAATTAAAACTCATTCAAAACAGAGAGACGACAGGAAATAGGTACGTTACCGAAATGCGTGCTTCATTTCCTAAGGAATAGGACACCATGCTGGTATTTGTTAGATATGTATCGTCTCATATTATTCTATACAGGTACAGTAAAAAATAACGGGTCAATAAATGTCGCAATTAATGTTCGGAATTAATAGAAATTCTCTCCATTTACGACTCTCTTCATATTATTTTCTCCGAGTTCGTTTTCGCCGTTCTTCCTCTCTATAAATTATAAATTTTCGGAGAAAATAGCCGTCGTCAGTAACTCGACACTCTTGACAAGATTTTCTCCTGGGCTGGAACTAACTATCATATTCAAGCGTTCTTCCGATGGGAACATAGCCGTTTCCGCTGTCGATGACATATTACGAGGAGAATAGAGGAGCGGCGGACACTCGAAGAGCGAACTATTCGAACCTCCAGAGCTCTGGCAACACCAACGACACGCTGCCCATTGACGTTTCGTTCATTTTCTCTCGAAAATTAGCTTCGTTTACTTCGACAAATCAAAATTCACGAGGAAGCGCAAAATTATGCTATGATCCAGGACTTTCATTTAAGATGTGTGCCAAATACTACTTTTTCTTTTTTTAGAAAGCAACTTTTGTGCTTTATGTATCTATTTTGTGTTCAAAAGATTGTCTTGTACCAACATACATTCCTTAAAATTGTATCCGTTAGGTCACATAAGAAGATTTACTGTTAAACTTGCTTTAACGACCACCTTTATTAAACGACCGCTTAGATTTAAAGAGCAGAGTATAAAATTCCCCTTGTGTTGTCCATGTTAAATTACCTTTATAAAAAGACCAACTGCCTAAAAAGATTAAAATTTCCTTTCCCCATGATGGTCTCTTACGACAGGTTTGACGGATATTGGTTTCTGTCCATGAAGGGTGCCTATAAGAATTCATTTTGGCATCATCTCTGAAAAAAAAAGAGATCGAAGGCACTTGCAGATATCTTAGCTAGCTAAGGATATATCTGTCAGAAGTTCTACTTACGATAGTACCATGCGTTCGGATAATGCTCACAGACTGATGATTTATTAATTACATTATAGAAAATTAAAGAAATAAAACTGTATGTACACCTACGGTGGCTCATAGTGGACATATAATAAAATTTTAATTTTTGAATTATTCTTTGTAATTTTGTATTTATTTTCTGGAATTTCTGTCCGTCCCGAAATTAATTTCAGGACGTCCCGAAATAAATTTCAACCCGTCCCAAAATTAGTTTCTGTTCGTCCCGAAATTAGTTTCGGTACGTCCCGAAATTAATTTCTGTACGTCCCGAAATTCATTTCAGTACGTCCCATCGTGTTTTACGTGGTGAGACGAGAAAAACAAGGGGCCACACTCCATACCGCAAATGTCCATGTATGGGTTCCCCATTGGGCATATTCGCAAATGTTCGAATCAGGGGAGATAACCCGGAATTCGGCCCACAGAGGTTTCGCCTAGTCAAGGTTGTCTTCCTTGCCTCCAGATGGCAGCACGATCGATGCCAAAAAGGGGTTTCCCACAGCAAGTAGCCGTTTGTTTATTTTTTGCGGAGACATACTGGACACTACACGCTCGACCCTGTGGTCGCACTGATCATAGACTCGTAATAATAACATCGTACAACACCTATACGTTATCTTTATTACTATAAGTCTTACTTCCCATGTATTCATGTTTTTTGTTTGTTTGTTTGTTTTTTTTCGTGCCAATACGGTTTTGGGGATTTCCCTTCTCTCGCTGCATGGCTATGCGGAGAAACTGAGAGTACCCCACTTGCAATTTATGCTGGGCATACAGCTGACGATATTGTCGGGGACCATGTTTGATGACGTGCATTCCTGGAGATTAACATTGGAAGTCACTGGGGTATCTTGACTTCGATTATCTACCGCACATTCCCGGAGATGACCGGACATTGCCGAAGATTCCCGGACATTCCCGGAGAATCTCCCGACCACCCGCGTCTTTAAAGTGTCGTTGACAAGGGACTACTTTCTGTCCGCGGAGGCTTCTTCCCGCGACCGCATCACCGCCGGACATGACCGCATCACCGCAGTGGAATACATTCCCAGTGTTCATTTCCGGTCACGTGACTTTCACCCCTTTGAAAGAGCATTTGACCGCGCATTGACCTTTGACCTCTGAGTGCACTTGACCTTTGACCCCTGCGCACCTTTATTATCCGGTATTGTGCGCATGCGCAGGGGTCAAAGGTCAAGTGCAATGAGGGAATCTAAGAAATAGCAGGGATTGTTTTCAATGAGATTTCAAGCAATTGCTTTGATTATACTTTTACCGCATGTATTACTTGTTGAAATTAGCAGCAATAATGGATGCCGATTTCTAGCAACAGCGATGAGTGTACACTAAAAGATAAGAGAAAACCCCAAATCCAAAGTGTATACGGGCAGAGTGTAAATTTGAGTTTTTCCGTCAGATATGCGAACTCTAATAAACCAGAAGACCGAAGTGCGCATGCCGCAAGATCAATTGCGCAGGAAACAAAATGGATATTCACACCTCTATAGTAAAGTAGATCTACAATTATAAAGCAATTAATTCACATTCATAAAATTATTTTTAGGATGACACCTTGGTAAAGCCCAAATACTTGTACTGGATGGGTAGACTGGATGAGTCTCTATTTCATATGTACTATTTAATAATAATAAAATGATCTTTAATAAATATATACGTTTGATAAATAAATAAATAGAATGAAAAAAAAATGAAAAAATTATTTTAAAAGCATTTCTTAATAGGCAGAGTTACTTCCTCTTGTTTCCCGTTTAAAATACATCATGAAACAGGGGCTGGATCCAGTCTACTGGATGGGCCACTCTCATGCTCTCTAAAAAACTTGAGTGAACTGTTCCACTCAAGTTTGAGTGAAATGTACCTGTTCACTCAAACTTGAGTTACTTTTCACTCAACTTGAGTTACTTTTCACTCAACTTGAGTTACTTTTCACTCAACTTGAGTTAAAATCAATCAAGTTCATGCACTCAAGTATTGAGTGGGGTCAATTTCCACTCTTACTTGAGTGAAATTTCACTCAACTTTTATTTAGATAGTGCGAGAATCGATCCTGCGCCCTCAGATTTTGGAACCAAATCGCCAGCAAGGAATGCAAGTGCTCTAAACCACTCGGCCACCTCAGTTTCGACAATGGCATTGGTGTATGTAATGAATTCACAGCAGAATTCTTAATTCTCCAAACAGGAAAGTTTCAATATCAAATAGTCTCATAGTAATGTTCTGAAGAAGTTGTGTGGATGTCTGTTCTGATTGCTATTTAGCTGTGTGAGACGTCTAGTATTCGTATGTCCTGAAGTAAATGAAGAAGACGTTATCCATCACCACAAGTGGATTATCTGCCATTATAGCAGTGTTTAATGGTCAGCCCGTCTTCTTACTGAGCGAGCCGAGAGTTGCCGATTAATACCGGACATGGACTCTCCACAACCTCTTCACATCACCTCCGTGCTGAAATGACGGACAAGTTTAATGACTAATCTCCTTGGTTCTTTTATGTCTTCTCATCTTCCAATTGTATCGATTTTAAGTCCTACAAATGCGATAATTATCTGGACATAACTATCAATTAAATGTTGATAATTATTCAACGCGTATGGAGTTAAATTAGGAGAGCATCATGATAAAATAAAAGCAGGCTTACTCTAGAACATTTCTTTCCAGAGCGCGATGACAAACTCAATAATTACGTCTTGAGGTACTACTTAATGGGTGACGTAATGATCATGCAGTGAGGGTTATTTAAAAATGCGTAACGCCAGGTTAGAGTTTTGAATGACCTTATAAAATAAAATAACGTCTACAAATGAGTATGCAATGGTTTACGTAATGGCAAAAACAGTGAGTAGCACGATGGTAAAGGCATTGCGTTATCATTCCAGCGGGTAACCCAATGGTTTATACAATGGTTTACGTAATGGCTAACCTAGTGGATAAATTAATGGTGTATGTAATACATTACGTACTGGCGTATAGAATGGCGAGTGCAATGGTGCATGCAATGGGTAACATAATGGTGTATACATTGTGTAATGCAATAGTGTATACAGAACTACCACTTCCGTTTTATCTTTTGGTCCTTTTTGTGCCAATCTCAACAGAGAGTCGTGCCTTCGTGATAGTGAGAACACTATTCTCGCAAATCAGAGTCTCCCATTCCGTAATAATCATCACGTGGATTGCGTCAGCCTATCACTGTTCGATTGGATGCCCTATTTGTTCGAAATTATCCTTCCAAAACACTTCTCAAATGTTACGGAAAGTGTTTCCAAGGTCAACGAATAGATTTTCTGAAAGTGCTATCAAAAGCATCAAATTTATCGGATTTCTCGAATCTGTGCTTCGCCGGATGAAGACCGTAGAGAATAGGGTAAATTACCGGATATCCCTCCGCAGTAATGGAGGCGCACTATTCCCAAGCCATCCAACGTATGGGTGATGTATGGTAGCCAAATGGTACCGGTATACGATTGACTATAAAATTCGCTCTGCGGGTTGAGTTACAAAATGCCAAATGATTAATTTATACTATAGGATGTAGTGTTTTCTAAATTCTAGATTTATATGAGTAAAATATGCCCTCTCAACATTCGTATTGACATGTATAATAGACACGTAAGTATAGAAGGTTATGTGTGATCTTTTTCCAGATTTACGCATGGGGTCATGTCGGGGCAAGTTTACAAAACTCTCCTGCCATGTTGGAATAGTACAGTTGACTCAGCAGCAATAAATCAGAAACGAGGATATAATTCATGGATCACATTTCATTGTCATCACATCAACATGATACCCAAATCACATCAACATGATATACCCAATCACATCAACATGATATACCCAACCACATCAACATGATATACCCAACCACATCAACATGATATACCCAACCACATCAACATGATATACCCAACCACATCAACATGATATACCCAATCACATCAACATGATATACCCAATCACATCAACATGATATACCCAACCACAAGATATACCCAACCACAAGATATACCCAACCACATGATATACCCAACCACATGATATACCCAACCACATCAACATGATATACCCAACCACATCAACATGATATACCCAATCACATCAACATGATATACCCAACCACATCAACATGATATACCCAACCACATCAACATGATATACCCAACCACATCAACATGATATACCCAACCACATCAACATGATATACCCAATCACATCAACATGATATACCCAATCACATCAACATGATATACCCAACCACAAGATATACCCAACCACAAGATATACCCAACCACATGATATACCCAACCACATGATATACCCAACCACATCAACATGATATACCCAACCACATCAACATGATATACCCAACCACATCAACATGATATACCCAACCACATCAACATGATATACCCAATCACATCAACATGATATACCCAACCACATCAACATGATATACCCAACCACATCAACATGATATACCCAATCACATCAACATGATATACCCAATCACATCAACATGATATACCCAACCACATCAACATGATATACCCAACCACATCAACATGATATACCCAACCACATCAACATGATATACCCAACCACATCAACATGATATACCCAATCACATCAACATGATATACCCAATCACATCAACATGATATACCCAACCACATCAACATGATATACCCAACCACATCAACATGATATACCCAACCACATCAACATGATATACCCAACCACATCAACATGATATACCCAACCACATCAACATGATATACCCAATCACATCAACATGATATACCCAACCACATCAACATGATATACCCAACCACATCAACATGATATGTTCCAAACCACATCAACATGATATACCCAACCACATCAACATGATATACCCAACCACATCAACATGATATACCCAACCACATCAACATGATATACCCAACCACACTCAACATGATATACCCAACCACATCGTAACATGATATACCCAATCACATCAACATGATATACCCAATCACATCAATGATGATATACCCAACCACATCAACATGATATACCAATCATATCAACATGATATACCCAACCACATCAACATGATATACCCAACCACATCAACATGATATACCCAACCACATCAACATGATATACCCAACCACATCAACATGATATACCCAACCACATCAACATGATATACCCAACCACATCAACGATGATATACCCAACCACATCAACATGATATACCCAACCACATCAACATGATATACCTAACCACATCAACATGATATACCCAACCACATCAACATGATATACCCAACCACATCAACATGATATACCCAATCACATCAACATGATATACCCAATCACATCAACATGATATACCCAACCACATCAACATGAGATATACCCAATCACATCAACATGATATACCCAACCACATCAACATGATATACCCAACCACATCAACATGATATACCCAACCACACATCAACATGATATACTCCAACCACATCAACATGATATACCCAACCACATCAACATGATATACCCAACCACATCAACATGATATACCCAACCACATCAACATGATAGATACCCAACCACATCAACATGATATACCCAACCACATCAACATGATATACCCAACCACATCAACATGATATACCCAACCACATCAACATGATATACCCAATCACATCAACATGATATACCCAACCACATCAACATGATATACCCAACCACATCAACATGATATACCCAACCACATCAACATGATATACCCAACCACATCAACATGATATACCCAACCACATCAACATGATATACCCAACCACAAGATATACCCAACCACATGATATACCCAACCACATGATATACCCAACCACATCAACATGATATACCCAATCACATCAACATGATATACCCAACCACAAGATATACCCAACCACATGATATACCCAACCACATGATATACCCAACCACATCAACATGATATACCCAACCACATCAACATGATATACCCAACCACATCAACATGATATACCCAACCACATCAACATGATATACCCAATCACATCAACATGATATACCCAATCACATCAACATGATATACCCAACCACAAGATATACCCAACCACAAGATATACCCAACCACATGATATACCCAACCACATGATATACCCAACCACATCAACATGATATACCCAACCACATCAACATGATATACCCAATCACATCAACATGATATACCCAACCACAAGATATACCCAACCACATGATATACCCAACCACATGATATACCCAACCACATCAACATGATATACCCAACCACATCAACATGATATACCCAATCACATCAACATGATATACCCAATCACATCAACATGATATACCCAACCACAAGATATACCCAACCACAAGATATACCCAACCACATGATATACCCAACCACATGATATACCCAACCACATCAACATGATATACCCAACCACATCAACATGATATACCCAACCACATCAACATGATATACCCAACCACATCAACATGATATACCCAACCACATCAACATGATATACCCAACCACATCAACATGATATACCCAACCACATCAACATGATATACCCAACCACATCAACATGATATACCCAATCACATCAACATGATATACCCAATCACATCAACATGATATACCCAACACATCAACATGATATACCCAACCACATCAACATGATATACCCAACCACATCAACATGATATACCCAACCACATCAACATGATATACCCAACCACATCAACATGATATACCCAACCACATCAACATGATATACCCAACCACATCAACATGATATACCCAACCACATGATATACCCAACCACATCAACATGATATACCCAACCACAAGATAGCCATTCAACGAGATGGTCAAATTTAGACTGTGTTATATATTTCCATATGTACGGAGAAGTGTTTGCAATGTCTACACGCGTATTTTAAGAAACTATCTTCTTACGTTTGTACACGCCCGCCAAAATACGGACGTACATGTATTATGTGATGGCGATTTCCGTCCGTACGTTTTTTGTCCGGTCTCTATCTCCGGAAATGTTCTATCTATAGTCGTGAAATTTAATAAGTGAATAGTGTGTCGCGTACCAAAATTCAGGTTAATAGCTCAAATGCCAAGATTACTGTGACCCAAAAATTAGGAAATAGTTCAAAATCACATTTTTGTGTGAGAGGATATATGAGCGAGTAGGAGAAAAATGAAAAGACATGATCAGGTTCAGGATCAGGATCAATGCCGCCATCACCGGAAGTTACATTATTACGGGAAATGACATCATCAGGGAAGTGATGTCATCACAGGAAGTGACGCATCTCAAGATCAGGATGCTGGATCACGATCAGGATGAGGTTGGGACAAGGGAGGCATGATCAGGGCGGGATATGGGTGGAGGGTCTATGGCAAAACCGGTACAGGTTAAATGATTCGACCAATAAGAGTCAACTATGTGACCGCCAAGTTTGATGACGTAGGTATAATTTATATAGAATCGTCGATTATTTTTGATCATGTTTTACCCGTGTCCATTGTTGTGAGAACACCTATAAATCTTTGTAGTTAACACAAAGGGAAACCCCATTAAATTTACCACTCGTAAATTCGGCCAATCTAAATCATGTATACCACATGTGACAGAGCATTATTTAGCATAAACTTCTCATATCAATTGCCCTACCAGTTCGCGGCCAAGTTTGTGTCTTTTACTGTTAAGAACTCGCTCTCGCCACGCACCGGAGACCTCTCGGGTGCGTGGCGAGTGGCGACTTTATTCTACCCCTCAACTCGCCACGCGACGGAAAACGCGACGAGTTTGGTCCTATCTTGATCAACCTCGCCTCTCGCCACGTGCCGGATAAACACCGGCGCGCGGCGAGTGACGAGTTTTGACTGTAAAGAAACTGGTCACGTGCTGGAGACCTCACCAGCGCGCGGCGATTGACGATCTTTTAACATGTAAAAACTCGCCACTCACCACGTGACGAAAAAACGCGACGAATTTGATTCTATGTTATAACCGCAGGGACTCGTAGTTGGTCGGTTATTAATTATGATATTAATATTGATATATACTCTCCTCCTACTCTATAAAAAGTTATTATAGAGTAGGACGAGAGTATATATAAATATTAATATCATAATTAATAACCGACCAACTACGAGTCCCTGTGGTTATAACATGGCAAACTTCGCCACTCGCCACGCATCGGATAAACACTGGCGAGCGGCGAGTGGTAAGTTTTGACTTCAGGAATTTCCGGGATTAGTGCGCATGTCTGGGGAGC
Organism: Hanleya hanleyi; assembly: GCA_036873755.1. Lineage (NCBI taxonomy): Eukaryota > Metazoa > Mollusca > Polyplacophora > Lepidopleurida > Hanleyidae > Hanleya > Hanleya hanleyi. The sequence goes on from JAVTVY010036485.1 coordinate 147,001, forward strand.
ATCAATTATCGGAATATTTTGTTATGTGGACACCGTAGATGCGAGAACCATTTAATTTTCAGTATGGATGACATTTGTACTGCTCTCATAACAGTAATAGCGAAAACTGGCAGTTTAGGGTACGCAAGGCCGTGTTTGGTTGAAACAGAGACCATTCTTGCTTTACAGCAAATCAGGGGCGACGATAGAGGGGCCACCCTTGCTTTAAATGTTGGCTTGAATGGCTCGTAGAGTGGAGTACGATGGTTGTGGGTTGGACTGGAAATAACGCCATGGTGCGCATGCGCAGTCGAGGAGACTTAGAGAAAGAGATAGGGATTTTAAATAGATGGACCACCGTGACTCTATAAGAGCCGTGCAGATGCGTGTGGGATTACCGTGGGCGATAGGGTATAGTGGGCAGGGCATGACGGGTTTGTCTAGCCTTGCAGACTTACGTCCGCTTGGGTACAGAGTGATTAAGTGAGTGAATGAGTCCAGAACGAGCGGGTGAGTGAATGACTGAGTGAGTGATTGAGTGATTGATTGATTGATTGATTGATTGAATGAGGGAGTGAGTGCCCAACGCCCGTCTTAACGCAAATACCCACATATACGAGTCCCGAATATCTTAGCGCCTTAACGAAATCAAAGAGAGATGGACAACATTTGTAGCAGAGAATGCGCAGTCGCTCGAGTACGCACTGAGCGCCTACCCACATTCCTATGCACTAGTTCATACGCATGTGGATACGCCCTTGAATGTACTGGGGAGGACAGAGCATAAATCACAATACAAAGCCAGATTCATAGCTTCTTTCAATCCTGTTGACGAGGGCCCTTCAGGAGATAAACACATTCTGGGAAAGGCATTGCGCCATTGTTCTAAAAACTCCTAGTACTGCAATATGGTGCATGAAATTGGATTAATTCTGCACTTTGAGGTAAAAGCATGAAACTTGGCACATTTGTGGTACTTAATCGGCTGATTAAAATTTACTATAGGCCCACTTGAAATTATTCCAATATGGCCGCCAAATTCAAGATTGCTGCTATTGTAATGTAGAAATCAGGAGGTCATTTGGGACCCCTAAATATTTTTTAGTCCAACGGCTAGGGAGTAGAAATTCTCTATGACATTCAAAATGGAGGTCGTAAGGGTATGACTAAAAAGTTGTGTTTTCGACGTTTTTCTTAAAATATTTGCCTTTTTGCCCATGAAAGTCCTCACAATTATTTTAATTCACATCAAATAATTATTTCCTAATTTATTATGTAGTTTTTCTGGAGAAAATGGCGACCATCTTGAAATTGGCGGCCATATTGGAATAATTTCAAGTGGGCCTATAGCAAATTTTAGTCAGCCGATCGAGTACTATAAATGTGCCAAGTTTCATGCTTCTACCTCAAATGCAGAATCTTTTCACCATATTGCAGTACTATCCGGCATTGAAAGTATTTTGATATTAAAAAACTCAAAATGTCTTACGAAAGATGTGAAAGGATAAATACTGTACAGACATGTATCCACATGGGATTTCTCGACTGTCTATACCAAATCCCTCATCAGGACCTTATTGACCGTCTTAGATCATTAATAGTGTCGGTGTTCAAGAAAACTGATTGCCGATATATTAATGTCAAAAGCCATAAAGCATTCTTTAGGTCTACAACATACAAGGAATATCGTGCATGTTTCTTTATTAAAAGAGTTGCTTGAATTTCTCATTAACAATATCTATGTGAAATTTGGCAAAACAATATATCAACAGCATAGGTATTCCACTGGGTACTAATCGTGCACCCTTTTGGCTGACCCACATCTGTTCTCTTATGAAAACGACTATATGCAGACGCTTTCAAAAACAGATCCTTTCAAAGCCCGTTCCTTCTCATTCACCAAACGCTATATAGACGATCTTCTCGTCTAATATCGTCACCTAGAACCTCGCAAACCTAGAACATTTTTTTTTTTACACAAAAGTAGCGTGTCGTATATGGGCCGTCGTAGGTACAGGATATATTGTTTACTTTTTTCTTTTCTTTCGTTGTATTTTGTTCTTTTCTTTTTCCTTTCCTGTTCGTGGACTCTTTATCCGCCCCTGAAATTAGCTGGGCCGGTGATAAATGTCAAGTCTCAGGATATGCCCCGAAGGGGTTTCTGCAAATGAGCCTCTTTTAATAAATGCGGATTGTCTAATCCAGCCACTTATATAACTATATTTCTTCGGATGAGTTCGATCGGATGGAGAAACCAAAGCTGAGTGAAGCGAATTAGCTATGCTATATTAGGCCCGCGGTATAAAACCTTTCTCTTCTCATACAATTAAGGATAGTATACCTCATACCAATAACAAATATACCAAGATATCACCAATATCGAATCGTTTTATGAATAATAGTTTTTAAAAACATAATTTATCAAACTCTTTGCATGTATAAGATGAAATATCGCAAATATCAGTTAATCGCAATCCATACAGCCTGGGTTTTTAAAATAAATCAGTAATAATAATATAGTTTCAGTTTAGTTTAATTTACGATACAGATCCTGTTCAAAATATGCTTGGTCATCTGTTTATACTCCGAACTATGGTACTTACATATCGATAACACATGGTTTCTGTAATTGCCGAACTCTCGCCAGGGATTTCCTTTAAGAGTTTAACACATCCACGGTTCCTTGTTTCGCTAATATTGTCGATAAGACATATTCGATTGGAGAAATAGTACATGAGCAGCATTCAAAAGTGACTATTAATTTGAGAGGATCATTTGTGCAGTGGTCTCTGCATTTGTTTTTCACCTTACAAACTGAAATTAAGCCGGCTGCTGGTTATCAATAACTGAACTTTCCGCTTTCATTGTGATTGAAAGGGGCTCTAAACCCAGTCGTCAATGTTGTACATCAGAGTCAAATTGCATTTCGTTCGAAGATATTGTACAGTAGTTGTAGACTATATTCACTGACAGTCATATATTTGTTGCTGGCGTACCGAAATAATTGTATTCCTAGAAATTAAATTTCTTGACAAGGAAGAAATCCTTGCTTTGATGACCATGCATGACACATTTATAGGCTTATTTGTTCCAATTGGGATTGACGGAATTGTCATCACGCAGCACCGATAAATAAATGATCATGCAGGTGGGCAGGCTCAAGTTAGCTCCCTTGTATGTGGGTTTTCAAATTGTGATGGAGTAAAAGCGATCTGGATTAACCAACCGATATCTCATAAGTACAGGATCTGATAATTTCTTTTGGTGTGAGATGAATTTCAGGCGTAGAAACACTTAGTCCATCCTCTAACCTTTTCATAGGAGAGGATACCGTGTTCATGATTCACAATGTGTATTCTCGGAAACCTGGTATATCATGCCTATATGCAGGAATCCAGGACATTCCACTTGATCACATTTCCCCCTTCGGATATTTTCCCCTCCCTGTTGCCTCGACCAGCCCTGCGTGACAGCTGGAGATTCCCGCCCTTACGGCTCCCATAAGATTAACATTACGAAATATGGATAAATTGCCCATAAATAAAAAGTATGTATTCCCGGTGTCCAATTTTCAGATATTATCGGAAGATGCCAAGTTCACGAAACACACTGAAGTTTCATGAATTTTTGACGTACAGAAACCAATTTATTAAGATCAATTTATCCAGAACTAGAATCCGTACCCATTTTGCGCGGGTCGTTGACAGCAGATGGAAAAGCTGTTCTCTGCTCTCGTTTCGCGAGAGTTATTCGAGCGAATTAGAACTGAGTAAATGTAAAAAAGTTGAAATATTGACAAAACAATTTGGAGGATTTGTTTTTCTTATTTTTTTCTTATTTTCAATAAGCTTAAGTTGGAATGATTTCCCCTTCCATATATATTTTTAAGATGCTATGAAGAAGATTAGTATTATTTAGTAAAAATTTGTAACAAGGATATAATTTAAAAATAAACGATTTTGGTGATTACCTTTTGATATATATTACTTCAAATAAATTGCCATGATTGCCTAAGTAGTATGTGATAGCTATTGTTTTTGTAGAATTTGTAGAACTATGTATAAATGTACTTTATCACTATGTGACAGTTAATAACCTATAAACATGTACTATGCATCAATATCACTATGTGGTAGCTTTTGATTAACATAAACATATGTTAGTTATCAAAATATTTATTTGTCGCAATGTGCTAGTTATTAACGTATGCATACTATTGTTCAATATGTCTAATTATAGAGAAAAAAATGCTCCAAATTGTTTTTGTCAATATTTCAACTTTGTTACACATTTGTACGAAGTACAAAAATATGTAAGAAAGGGGAAGTGTCCGCAATGTCCAGCGGCAAATGTTTGCAGGGGGGGGGGATGTCCGTGCACCGATAGACCCAGCGATAATAAGATGTTGCGCTCGTGACGATGGTGTTTGGAGAACAAGTCTGAGTTGTGCTGAAATACGACAAACTAAAATTCCTAGAGGACAAAATTTCCCAACCACCTCGCTGGGGGTCTAATGATACCCCAGCCACCAGTCAGATTTTTGGACTTGATTCCGGGCCAACGCGCACCTCGCCGGATGTGACATCATATATAGTAAAATAGATGTTTGCCGAACATTTCGGTTACTTTTCAAGTCTGCATAATACCTCTGTTGACCTAGCGTTAAAAGAAATTATCTGGATATTATTTCCCCTGTTTATCTGAACAGAGCATATGAAAAGTAGTTCGCTCATGTGCGAAACTGAAGGAGTTGTTCGGCCAGATTCAAACTGAACCGTCATCCTCCCCACAGCGCATGCTCCATTTCGCAGGCTCATTTATCATCCCTGCCTCCAATAGCGGAAGTTGACCTTTACTACGTTGCTATGACGTATAGAGTGAGAGAGAGAATTAAGGTTTATAATGTCGCATTCAGCAATATTTCAGTTATATAGCGACGATCAAACAAAATTCTAAGTACTCAAGTCACTAACTTAGTAATCCAACACATTAAAACATACACACATCAAAACTTTTGTAACAGCCCGATTTCTCTCAAATAACCCAAGATGCAATCCTCTTTCATCCGACTAAAAAGATCTTCCAAAGTAGTCTCTCGATAAAAAGCATCTCTTAAAATCTATGCATTCGATAAGAATATGTTTCACCGTGAGATCATCATGGCATGGAACACACCTTGGGACTGGCTCTTTTTTTAGTGAATGTTCGTGAGTTAATCGTGTATGGCCGATTCTACATCGCCTGATCATGCTATGACGTATAGGGGAAAACTCACGTACGCGCGGTTCAGTTTGAATCCGGCCGAACAACTCCTTCAGTGTTGCACATGAGCGAACTACTTTTCATATACTCTGTCCAGATGAGCAGGAAAAATAATGTCCAATAATTCTTTTTAACGCTAGGTCAACAGAGGTATTATGCAGACTTGAAAAGTAATCGAAATGTTCGGCAAACATCTATTTTACCATATATGATGTCACTTCCGGCGATGTGCGCGAAGGCCCCGAATCCGGTCCAAAAATCTGACTGGTGGCTGGGGTACTATTAGACCCCCAGCGAGGTGGTTGCTGAACCGTGCGTACGTGGGTTTTCCCCTATACGTCATAGCAACGTAGTAACGGTCAACTTCCGCTATTGGAGGCAGGGATGGTATTAAAATGAGCCTGTGAAACGAAGCATGCGCTGTGGGGAGGATGAACATTTCCTCTTACCATGGATCATGCGATGACGTCAGTGCATGATTCATGCTCTTACACAGTACAGACTTTGTTGTGTCCTGGCACAAAGGCAGGTTTAGGCCAACTGATTGCGTGAAAATGGAGTATGTCAAATAAAAATTGATATTTTTAGCGACCAGTTTTTTTAATAAAGCAATATTCATATCAATGAGAGAATCTAAGAAATATATGTAATATGGAATTGAATGGAATTTTAGGGCTCAGTAAAATGTGCGCTTAATATACAATGTTAGAAAAAAGTGAACACAGTCAACTTTCAATTTTGATTATATTGTTGCCACTTGTATTACCGATTAAAGTAAGCCATAAAGAAGGGATATTATAATATACCCTGACTTTACGCAATTAGGTATGACCCACTGTGAGCTTCTAAAACATGAGTAGTGGATATACACATATGGAAGCATGTTTCTAATCAACGATAACTGGTATGAATATGGTACATGTTCATTAAATTGCCCTATACTAATTACCCTATACGGTACTAATTACTCTATGCTAATTACCCTATACTAATTACCCTATACTATTTACTACGACGGCTTGATAGTGCCATATTATAAAACGTTTACTTTTCTATATATATGAAACGTCGTATTATCTGTATGTTTTCGATTTTCACATCAATTGATCTTCATATTTCTTGAACGTTCACGGCAAATCGACGAGAACCGACTTGCTGTAACGATACCGTTTTCAGTTTGGAAACGGTAATCACACAGAAAATGCAGAATGAATCATAATGAAAATTAGAAAATCACACGAAAAATGCGGAATCACAATGAATATCATTTTCTCCGTGGTGGAAATATTTTCTCTGCGGTGGAAATATTTTTTCCGCGGTAGAAATATTTTCTTAGCGGTGGAAACATTTTCTCCGCGGTTAAAATATTTTTCTCCGTGGTGGAAATATTTTCTCCGCGATGGAAATATTTTCTCCGCGGTGGAAACATTTTCTCCGTGGTGGAAATAATTTTCTCAGCGGTGGAAATACATGTGACTTTCCTAAGCCTCGCTTTCAAATATCCACCATTTTGTTTACCGGTCAGAAAAGTGCTAGGCTTAGGAAAGTCACGTGTATTTCCACCGCGGAGAAAATGATTTTTATTGTGATTCCGCATTTTTCGTGTGATTTTCTAATTTTCATTGTGATTCATTCTGCATTTTTTTGTGATTACCCTTTGCAAGCTGAAAATGGTACAGATAATACGACGTTTCATATAGAAAATTAGACGTTTTATAATATGGCACCAATAAGCCACCGTAATTTACTCTATACTAATTACCCCATACTAATTTCTCCATACTAATTACCCTATACTATGCTTATCTCAATGAATATTTTGTTGGCCACTCCGAGTTGGAAATTTGTCTGATATCGGTATTTAGAGAGATATATATATTGCTCCACGTTGGAGCGTAAAAATAGGGAGAATTGAAAATCAATTTCTCAGAAATATAGGGGCGAAGCTCAATGCGGGTCACGCCTCACTTCGCAAAGTCAAGCTATATTTCGTCTGAGATGTAAATATACCGGAAACCCACATTCGAATTGTTTTACATGGATAAAATAATTACTATTTTACCACTCACCCCCCTACAAAAACAGTTCTGATAATAATGAGTCACAGCAGACGTTACGAAATTTCGATTCTCTTCTGCAAAAAACCCCGCAGTATCGAAGTTCAATACGTAACATAACCACCTGTCACCATAAGAAAAACAAGAAAAAAAACTGTCACATCGGAGGGAGATAACATCCTCCATATTTGAACTGACATATTGGCTCTACTAAGGCATTTATTTGACACTTATCTTGGCACGTTGATATTGTACCTTGTCAGAGATAATCAAGCAAGGAGCATTTTACATGCATGCATACCTGATTTGCTTTGTCAATGCTTTTACCCCCAACTCAATATAGGACATTCCAGAACATATGAACACGCCACGAACGTGTAAACGTACAACATAGTTTATTTTCACCCATTTAATTGCGCCTCTTACTACTTCAGTATGTTGTTTTTATGTTACTTTGAATGATCGTGGGCTTTGAAATAAAGCTGACAAGTTATGAATGGAAATAACGTCAGACATTTACGTTAAATAGACATGCAAATATCAAAAGCAAATGAACTGCAAATATGTAACCTTAGATTATAGACTAACTAGAATTCATTGACCCCAGCCTTCCTGCTTATATCACATGATGTGGCGTAGATACGCAGTAAAATTGATTGTGTCGTGTTCGCGTAGATTCAAATCAAGTCATGCATCACAAGAGATGAGCTGATGCTGGATCCTATATGAAATGTACATAATCAACCTCACCCATGATCTTTCGTGTGCCGACTCATTCCGCATTTCGCATTTCGTCTTTCTTGTGTAAAGATTGTACAAGAGTCTAGAGCACTGTCAAACTTCAAGTCGAGAGGTCTTCGACCCTAGAATATCTGGCCAATATTTTGCGGCAAAACTCTCATCCCTAAATTCTTGGGTCAAAGTTCCAGGTTTATTGGGTCAAAATTCATTCTGACCCAACAATTTTTGGTCGAGATTTTGATTTGGAGCTGTTTGTAAAAAGCAGAAAACGGATCGAGACTTGGTGAATGCAGGAGTACTGAAGGGAAGTACCTCTGCCGAAAGAAATGCTTGAAACATAGGGCATAGGGTACACCAGGGGTGTGGGTGTACCATCGGGCGCGTGCGCATGCATGCAATGGCGCCACTTCCGGCGACATCCGGTGATGACGTCACTTTCAGCATGGGTTTATATAATAGGGGTCAATATTCAGAACATGTGCGTGTGATTGGATGGTTGACAATGTGTTACGCTAGGCCGTTAAGGCGTTAAGCTAGGGCGTTACGGCGTTAAGATAAGGCGGTAGGGCGTTGGGGCGGGCGTTAAGGCGTAACGACGGGCGTTGACGGGCATCACTGCATGTCGATGAATTAGTGTTCCATAGAATATCTATACCCATCAGAGCTTCTGAGCTATTTCTCCAGGACGTTGAAGTGTTAAGCTAGCCATTGGCGGGCGTTACTGTCCATAAAAGCAAACGTATGCCAAAAACGTGCACAGTCGACGTTCAACCGTCAACATGGCTTATACTTGCTCTGAGTGAGAACCAGACATCACGATATGAAGAATGTACATGGAATTGAAGACACCGAGGCACAAGAATCCGATGTAAATGCTGAGAATATACCACTGATACCGAAACAGAGACTGCCGAGAGTCTACTGATACGGATAGCTTCACCTCAGATAGTCAGCCTACGTCCCAGGGAAGCTTAAGTGAGGAAGAACTTACCTTTTGGGATCGCATTGTGACAGCAGCTAATCATACTTATGCTTCGGCGATCGAGAATGCCGGAAAGGATAACTTACAACAGGCGTACATCTAAACATCAGAAAAAACAGCCATGACGATCAATGGAGAGTATGGCCTGCTAACGCTTAAAATGAAAGGCGACCCCACGCACAGGTCATCATGAAGACCAAGCGTCACTTGGGAGAGGATATGGGGCTACCACCCACCGAGGCCCTGCAAAATGCGATCAAAATGCGCAAACAGTTGTTTCAGGACGTGTTGCCGCTACAGTATCCTGGCCTGCCCGACGACGATTAGAACAAACGGTTCATAGCGAACATGGCCGAAGGTTGACGCAACACCAAATGGCGGCTTCTGATTGGAAAAGAGCAGCCGAGAATACATCTAGCGGGCAAGAACGAATATGACAGATGCAACATCAAATCGCGGCTCCTGATTGGACAAGAGCAGCCGAGGATACATCTGTGACGTCACTTCCGGTGATGACGTCACCTTCATCAAGGGCCAGTGGCCAATGGTTAAAGCATGTGCGTGTGATTGGACGGCTGGCAATGCGTTATTGCGTTGCGATTGGCCGTTAAGGTCTTATGCTTGGACGTTAAGGCGTTAAGACAATGCGTTAAGACGTTAATGTAGGGTGTTAAGACGCTATCGTAAAACTGTCCACAAATGTCATAGGGTAAATATACTGGGTTTCTTCCTTCTCTACTATTAAGGGGGCAACTGGACTTGCGCAGATGGACGGTATTTCCACTATACACCACTCCAGTCCGACGCTCCCCCAAAAGTGCATTAATATGACACATCACACGACCCATTTGGGCCAATATTGGTCCATCTCTACCCTCAAACGTCCATTCGAATGCCCTTTTTCCACTGCGTATGAGCAGATGGACTGTATTTCCACGACATACCAGTCCAGTCTGACTCTACCCTACGAGTGCTTCAATATGACACCCCACACGGCCCATTTATCCAGGGATAGTCCTCGACACCAAAACATCCACCTCAGGCCTGCCAATGCACAAGCGCAATCAGAACTTTTCAGCCAAATTCATGGCCACGAGACCCCTTCCATCGTATTCTACAGCATGAGACAGAGAAAACAAGCACCCACACCCCATAATAAAATCCACAAGAAAAAAATGACCACCCCAATACTCCCACTCCATACGTGCAATCCCGGAGATGTCAGTTAACTGAAGGGGATCTGGAGTCTTGTTTATCAAGTGGCGTAACCTATGACCAGTAAAACTTTTACACATATGTATAAAACTTTTCAACATAAGTGAAATAGTTAATTTATTTCACATATGTGTAAAACCTTTCCACATATGTCTAAAACTCTTCAACATATGTATAAAACTTTTCAACATATGTCTAAAGCTTTTGCACATATGTCTAAAAACAGTTTTTTACACATATGTGTAATTCTTTTGTACATATGTGCAAAACTTTTCAACATATGTGGAATAACCGATTGAATACTGAAACGACTTGCCATACCACTCTGTATATAATATATATTTCTGTTTGTTTGACACATGTATAGGCCATGCAGTGTCTGTGAGGTTACTTCCCCCTTCCTCAACACCGGTATGAATAAAGCATATGACTAACAGGGTACCATTTATTATGGTTCAAAGCCAGAATGGGAGTTGAAACCTTTTATTTTCGCTCAAAAAAATACTTCTCATTAGTCCGGCGTTTTGTGTGTTCCTGATATCTCTAGAAAGGCGTATCTATGAAGGTGAAAGTGTATTCCATCTTTGGGGCCTGAATGGTGCCTACACTCAGACGAATTACGCGAAATATATAGAATTCTCCTCTGGAACTACTGAACCGATCGGCGCAAATTTGGTCAAAATTGTCGGGACTTCCAAGTACCGCATTTGAACGGAGTAAATGGCTAAATATATATTTACATTTAGAAATTTGGTATTCTTCAAACTAATCAGTCTGTCCGAAACAGTGTTGCGTATCTCTTCTTAAATTCAATATGCCCCTACGATTTTCTGCTCTTGAAACTTTTCAGTGTCAGCGTTTTGTGATCGGGACGTGGGACACGCTTTACGAGCAGCAACAAACATATGTTGAAAACTTGGATGATATACAGCTGAAGGTTTATTACAGTGTACCGCATTATTTCCGGGTCAGTTGTCGATATTTTCTTAAAGAAGAAGGATTTTCTTACATTCTACCCGACTTTGTGCGCCGTCCTCACGACGGACTGGGGACGTGTTCGGGTCATTGGCAAGGTTATCGCTAAGATTGATCGTCCCATAGATAGATACGTAGTCTTACATACGAGCTGGGAGGGGCCCTCAAAGGGGCGGAGTGTCGGTGAAATCTACTGGCGCCAACACACGGGACGTAATTACCACTTCGGTATTTAATGGCATGTAAGTGATTATGGGTCCGGTAACGGCTCAAAGGTGAGGCCAGCTATAGGATACCAGGCTCAACCAATCATGCGGATTGTGTAAGACGGACCTGATCCAAACATAAACGACAGAAGATATAAAAAACAATATGTAGAATCGTAAAATGTAAGAAGGCAAGACATTACAAACCAGTACATATATACCTTAATATATTAGCAGATATCGCGGGTTTGTTCATTTTGCAATATTCAAAACTTTTCGTATAAACAAAAGTTCTCGTGCATTCCAAAACAGTAGTTATCAAGACATTGGGTTAGCAGTATGGATGGATGTATGGGGCGCTCCCTCAGTAGTAGTCAAACGGAGTATTTTAGAACATTGGGGAGGGGGGCCAGATAACTGTTGTTTGAGGGAGTCGCGGGGAGGTGACGTCACTTCCGGGTCAAAGCTCACTTCCGGATGAAAGGTCACATCCGGGTCGAGGGTCACCTTTTGGTCAAAGGTCACTTCCGGTGGTGATGTGGACACTTTCGGGACCGGGAAGAAGCCTCCGCGGACCGAAAGGAGTCCCCCATCAATGTAAATTGGCAGTCACGTCAATAATAATGTCTGAATCACTGGGAATCTTCGACAATATCCGGTCATCTCCGGGAATGTCCTGAGCGGTAAGCGGAGAACCCATGGAATATTCTTTCTGGTGAGTGTGTATGGTGTGGAGGGGACCCCCACTCTATAGGGGTACAAAATACCCATACAAGTGGGTGAAATTTTCAAGAAATATAACCTTTATGTGCTGTATGATGTAATTCATACGATTCTATGATCAGTGCGACCCCAGTAACGAGCTTTTCGTGTCCGGTGGTATCAATGTTGTTCCGCAATTTCATAACAAACTAATCAATTGGGAGCTCATGCTTGGAAAATCCCCGTATGACATCGATCGTTCTGCCAGTAGTATATAAACCGTAAATTGGACCGGATTGACCTACTTTTGGGGGAAACTGGGGGCGGCTCAGCTCTCGACCAATCAGAAGCGAGTATTTCAAATCCGTCACAGAGCTCTCGTCCAATCAGAAGCGAGTATTTCAAATTGACCAAAAAGCTACCTCCAGCACAGGAGAGTTCCAATTTTTCCAGGTCAAAAATAGTTCCATGTATTCATCCGCGGTGATGCGGTTTTGGTGGTGATGCGGTCGCGGGGAAAAGCTTCCGCGGAGAAAAAGTAGTCCCTAGATAAAATGGTCCGATTGGGTCGAGTGAGGTATCAAAGTGAAGCTTATGTGAAGGGGCATCTAATGGGTTGGGTGTGGGGTTGAAATATCGGCCTTCTGCGCATGCGCGGTGGCCGAAGGGTATGAAAATAGCCTTTTGGAGCTAGGGGAGCCCCTAGTGGACCGATGGGGTCGAGTGAGGTATCAATGTGAAGCATTCCTGAAGGGGCATCTAATGGACTGGGTGTGGGGTTGAAATAGCGGCCTTCTGCGCATGCGCGGTGGCCGAAGGGTATGCAAATAGCCGTGTTGGAGCTAGGGGAGCCCCTAATGGTCCAATGGGGTCGAGTGAGGTATCAATGTAAAGCATTCATGAAGGGGCATCTAATGGACTGGGTGTGGGGTTAAAATATCGGCCTTCTGCGCATGCGCGGTGGCCGAAGGGTATGAAAATAGCCTTTTTGGAGCTAGGGGAGCCCCTAATGGTCCAATGGGGTCGAATGAGGTATCAATGTGAAGCATTCATGAAGAGGCATCTAATGGACTGGGTGTGGGGTTGACATATCGGCCTTCTGCGCATGCGCGGTGGCCCAAGGGTATGGAAATAGACGTTTTGGGAGCTAAGGGAGCCACTAATGGGCCGATGGAGTTCTATGAGGTATCCATGTGAAGCCTATGTGAAGGAGTATTTTATGGCTGGGTGGATGCATGTAAAATTTTTCCTGAAAAAAAAAAAAACGGAAAACGGACTTTATCGAAAAACCTGGGAAAATGCCTATATGGGGTATGAGGGGTATATAGGTCGCCGGGCTTAACGGGGCTTGTCTATCAATAGAGTTATCTCCCCCTAGTTCCAGGGTGGGTGTATGTAAAAATTTGCCTGAAAAAATACGGAATACGGACTTTATCCTAAATTACGGGAAAATGCCTATATGGGGTATGGGAGGTATAGGACCATCCTGGGAAACGTACTTCTATACATTTGCAGTAGGGTTGTGGGGTCTCGTTTTACTCGTCTCGTCATTTAGAACATGATAGGAAGTGTCCCCGTGCGAATCGGTGAAATTTTTGAAAAAAGTCACCGAGCCCCATATAGACCCATACTGGGGTATAGGTTCGATGCTTATCCTACTGGGAAACCCACTTCTATACATTTGCGGTAGGGTTGTGGGGTCTCGTTTTTACTCGTCTCGTCATTTAGAACATGATAGGAAGTGTCCCCGTGCGAATCGGTGAAATTTTTGAAAAAGTACGATATAGCCTCATATAGTCCCATACTGAGGGTATAGGATCAATGTTTATCCCCCTGGGAAACGTACTTCTATACATTTGCGGTAGGGTTGTGGGGTCTCGTTTTACTCGTCTCGTCATTTAGAACACGATAGGAAGTGTTGCAGAGCGAATCGGTGAAATTTTTGAAAAAAAGTCACCAAGGCCTGGGTAGGCCCATAGGCCTATACTGCATGGCTATGGGTGTATAGGGCCATACGGGGTGGACATGTTGGAGTCTAGGTGAGTCCCTGGTGGTCCAATGGGGTCGAGTGAGGTCTTATTTTGAAGCTCTCGTGGAGGAGCACTTGACTACACTAATGGTTCGTCCGTGTTCAATAGTCTGCGCATGCGCAGTCTGGCCGTAGTATAGAAAACAGGCATTTGGGTGCTATGTAGGGGTGTGTTTGGGTTAGAGATGAGCTAATCACGGTTCGAATGGGTCGTGTGAGGTGTCAAAGTGAAGCTTGTGTGGGGTAGAGTCAGAATGGTGTGTTTTTGAATGCATGTCGCGTTAATCTGCGCATGCGCGGTTGGTTGTAGTAAGTAAAGTGGCCA
>JAVTVY010036486.1:0-16544 GCA_036873755.1 Hanleya hanleyi
AGTGAATTCAACGTTGAAACTTTCCTAGGATGTACTATGATAGTCCAGAAGACAGCCTTGAAATCCCGGTGAAATTATTTCAAATGATCTGGCGAAGCGGGGGGAAGTAACCGTGTCTGACCAGCTGTGAGCTCGCTTCACTCGCTGTCAGTGGAGTGAGTGAGTGAGTGAGTAGGATTTAACGTCGTTTTAGTCATATCACGACGGTGCCTACATGTGCCAGAACACGAGAGTGTCCACAGTTCCTATTATTCTGGACACTGATCGGCCCAGTCTGTACAGCACCCGGTCACCCATCCAAGTATTGACCGAGCTCAACGCTGCTTAACTTCGGTGATCTGACGAGAACCGGTGTGCCCAACGTGATGCGCCGTACCCGCTGTCAGTGAAAATGTCAGAGCCTATCATTCGCAACTTCTCGGGGATCTCCGGTTTGAGATGTCCCTCGAAGGCCATTGACGCCATATTGGACTAGAGCGTGGTCACGTGTGTTTCGGTCTGTCAGGGAACTGTCAGTGACGTCACGGGAATTATATCTTGCCAATACGTGGCGTGTGTACCATTTCAACTGATGGTTTTCTATTGAAACGTGCTTCGAATGAAAAGAATAAACAGTTTTTAGAATATCTGACGTAAATCAGAGACTCGCAGGGAAATATTTGCTGGTCGGGGATTAAGGCTTCCGCGAGAGTGATTGGGCTTCGGAGCCGCGTCACATCTGGAGATTCATAGGAAATTCATGTTGTCGTCCCCCGAGCGTAGAATCAGTCCCCTTCGTAGATTTCCGCTCGGGAGTTCCGAATGTGAGCCTATATGTAGGTGTGACTTCACTATTAGATTTTGATGAAGCAAAGGATTTGAACTTCCGGTGAACTTGATTGGCCATAAAAGAGTCTCAAGATTTTTTCCTTATAAATTAATTGACTTTGAGAATTATGGAAGGAATCTGGCAACATTTTAGAAAGAAAATAATTTTTTCCCATCTTTCAAGCTGTTTCCATGGGGGTATTTGGTCACATCCGGATTTCAATGTGCTGTAGCTCAAATCGATCCGCTCATCAAGGGTCCATATATCGATATTTTTTTAGGCGAACAACCCGTTTATCTGACAAGGTAGGTCATTAGTACCAACGAAAAATTGGGAACCCCTTTTTCTTGGGATGTGCCCAGCTGATTTATTACATAAAAAGGACGGAAAATTAACGGCCTAGCTTAACGCTTGAACCCGCTATAGTAACACCGTAACGCCCTATCGCATGTACACTCAAAATAATAATCCGTTAAAATTTAACGTATTACTATCCGTTAGGTAGTTTTAACGGATTAATCCGTTGTATAAACGGAAATAGTACGTTATAGTAAGGGAATCTTCCGTTGTTGTATTGCACTGACGAACTCATCCGTTACATCAACGGAATATCCCAGTCAGCAAGTAATCATTGGCCCCACCTGGGCAAACGTGGGCATGTCGCGGGCTGTGGGGGCATGGGCAACCCTACACTGGCCCCAAGTGGGTTGAGTACTGGGAAGCCCACATTCTGAATTGGGCTGTGTAGGAATAGGCAAACCCACGTCGGCCCCATGCGGGTGAAATATGGAGGAACCCACATTTGCACACGCTTCATCTGCCACGTTAGCCCGACGAAGGCCCAACATCGGCAATTAAGACATTGGCTCGACGTCGGCAAACCAGCATTGTCCCAGCGGGTATGAATGATACGAGAGATGGAGGCCAAGTGAGGGCCATCTCGGCGTTGGCATTGTGTGTTATTGTCCATGTGGGGCCCACGTCGGGGAGAGTGAGGGCAAATGTGGGCCGACGCTGGCTTTCCGGCGATGGGCCAATGTTTGGCGAGTCATGTGGAGCCAACGAGGGAAAGCCCAAGCGATGTATTGGCTGCATCGGGCCGACGTGGGCATCTCCACATTAACCTAACCACACCGGGCCGTCGTGGGCATCACCGCACCAAGAGTTATCTAACTTGAATGAACCTACTCATTTGTTTTACTTTTATGAGCAGGAAATTGTAATTTTAAAATTTAACTGCATGTATAATTACGTTTGTGATTAATGGGCAATATCGGAATTATATGCCAAACATGTCCGACTCTGTCCGATCGATAGAATTTTAATTTTTTTAAATTTATTCCTCGACAAAGAGAAAGCACTGAATTAAAAACCACATGAGAGTTAATCAGCGCAGTCAATATCAGTGCGGTTTGAGTTAAAATCATTAAACATTGGATATTACGAACGATTCCGATGATCTATATACTGAGAGGATTTTTCTCTTAACTCGGACGTTAGAGTTACGTGAAAAAGTCCACTCAATATGAACCCAGTTTGCATGGGATAAAATTTAATAAATTTCCGGTTACCAGCAAGGGCCCAACGTTGAATCCGTTAAAAAATAAAAATCCGTTACAATAACGGAATATTCCCTCGATTCCCTGGGGACGGACTTTTCCGTTAAATTTAACGGATAATAAAATCCGTTGAATCCGTTAAAAAATAGGAATCCGTTACAATAACGGAATATTCCCTTGATTCCCTGGGGACGGATTTTTTCCGTTCGAGTAAACGGAATTTTATTTTGAGTGTATGGTACACCGATTTTATGTTGTCATATTCGTTGTTACCCGTTAGGTGTATTCTCGACTGCTCTTGTCCAATCAGAAGCCGCCCTTTGAGAAAGAGGAAAGCTACGCCAGGTCAACAACGACGTATTCAGACATATTTTAGACTTTTTATTTACAGTTCAAAGATGATATATAAACTACATTAATGCCAAACAATACTGTTAACCGATTTCGGCGATATATAAATTCTATAAACAAGACTGTTTCCTAAAGATCTCAGAAACTATGATCATGTTCTTCATATAAAATCCTTATCACTGACCATTTCTCTTTATCCAAATGAATATTCGAGTCGTATTCTAGAGTATGTATCACAACCACGCTTAGATTGTGACGGTTCGTTTGAACACAATGGATATTAAAACACATGACATTCAAACACCCCTTAGACCAGGGTTGAGCGGAATTAGAAACGTCAGTAAACGTAGCGCCAGATATCGTGCAGGCTACGATCGTATTTTGCCGTCAGTGTACGATATTTATCACAGAATTTGAGGAACTTTGAATACAAGCGTTCGATGGTATAAGTTAAATCATAAGCGATCTGTCCAGCTTTGATTGTTTGACAAGTGTCTGCAATAATATTCTCTGGCGTTGATTGGAATCATCACAGTCCGCACGTGATCTAGAAAATGCTACCAGGCGACATTTATACACTATATGCAATATCTGGAATATTGCTATCCCGAAATGGGCAGCTTACTATTTTCCGATTACAATTTTGACATAGTTGAGTCGACGATCATTCTTGTAAAGGTATAGGTCCAGATATGATGTCCCATCTGGGCTATCAGTAGCTTCCTTCAAATTCAGTGAAGGGATATAAATCTAATATTTATAATATGTTCAAAAGCTGAAGTCACATTTGAAGCGTCGATATCAACTATGTTATGTTTAGCTTTTGAAGAATTTATGCTCCAGATGAGTATATTACAAAACAATTCTATAAAGTGATGAAACTTCGATAATAATGCCAACAGTATATATACATAACAAAGCTAAACATTAACGCAGTAAGTGAAGCATTACCCTTTTTCGTATTGGGGTTAAAAATTACAACTATAATACAATACAACAGAATAGAGTAATTTTCTACGTGGCGCTTGACATCCAAACATCTGGCACGATAAGGCGGGAGCTTTACGCTAATAACATTAGTCGCAGAATACAAAAATAACGAAAAGTATGCACATATTATTGTTATTCCTCATTAATGGACATTGCATGGACGATCTTGTACCGTACTAGACAATCAATCAAAAAAGTTAGTCTGTCCAACATTGAATGTTAAATAGGTTATTTAACTAAAATATTTGGACCCAAATTTAGGCCCTAATTCATTTTTATGAAATGATTGGTAAACGTATATCAACAGCAACATGTGTACATGTATTTTGATATGACTTGCCCATGATTCTGTCGGAAACTTGTATTAAAGAAAAAATCCATTCTTACACAAAATAGGAAGCACGTCTTTTCAAAATGTTAACAATAGTTAATGTTGACTGGTTTGCATGGGTTCCACATTTTCAGTGGATGCATTGAAACACGGAAACTAACAGACAGAGTGAGCTAAAGTTCTCTAAAATTCCAAACAGTATATGAATATAAACAGGGTAGAGTTGTCTCCCGTTCGATAAGACGCGCGGAATTTGAACTGTCTCGTCTGCTAAGAGATCTTGAGTAGAACAACAGAGAAAGGGCGGAGCTTCGAAAATAAGAGAGAGAATTGACCTGTTTGAAAGATCGACTGAAGCAACAGGAGGTTCAACATAAGTTGTTGGTTTTATTGTTTACTCATTATTACTTGCTGAATGGGTGAGCATTGGAGACGACGAACGGAGTTCACATATATTTGTTGAAGATTTCACTAGATTTGACGAAATTACAACGTTTTTGTCAGCAAACACCATAGCGTCATATCTATGCAACGCCACATACAAGGCATTTATATGGCGTTATAACAACAACTACAATAACAGCGTGGGTGAGAAACAAATCATCACAGGAATCATTCTTGGTTCATCGGATGCATTATTAAGTCAGAATATTGGCATGTGTCTGTGAGGTGACCTGACTTATTATCAGTACGCCGGCATCTTTCCCCACAGCCGCTGTATGCCGCGTTTGATTTTACATCAGCTTCCATCGAGCTGTAGCTTAGCAATTAAAACAAACCGCGAATAAGACCGGAGAAGATGATGGGATACCATATCTTGGAATAGCCGGTCAATCTTTCATGTACCAAGAACTTAACACCAAGTTAAGGCATGCCTTGTCCGGTCTTCAGTACAGTAGAGTAAAGAATGAAAAATTCTCGACAAAGGCGATTTTGTTTGTTGCCAGTGAAATGAGCTAGATCTTCTTCATCTGCACTTCAATTTATAGTTGAACATCTAGTTTGAAATGAGAGCGTAGAAATTGACTAGTTGGACATGTGAGTACAAAATTGACTCGATATAAGAAGATAAATAAGGAAAAGCATTTCTTCCAAGTTCCACCATTCGCTAGCTGACTGAAGTGTTATGCTTGCAGATGTATCCCAGAGAATGACTGAAGAGAAGCTTTGCAAGCGTTCCATAAAGCGCGGCTGAGATATTTAGGCTACGTCCGAGAATCCACCGTATTCTCCGATCTGAATGTGAGATGCCGAGGGAAGCTTTCCTATAGTGTCATATGGTTGCACTTTAGTCGTCAAACGTCATCAATGTGTCCTACCTCTTGCATATCGCTCCAATTTATTATCTGTATATGGTAGGATTCTGCTGGTGGACTGTTATAGTCTCCGAGGCCAGCCTTCTGTACATGTCATTCGACAAATTTATGTAGGTTTATTGTTTTGGTTGGAAGTTTAAGCCGTACGACGTCGGGCATTACAGTTGTTCTGGGTATTCTTGCATTTACCATGTTTACCCCGTGCTGAGGCGTTCACTCCATCAGACATCCTCGACGCTCATCCATTAACATCAGATGAGTTATTTCTTTGAGCTGATCTGTCATCACAGCTCCCGAGCTAGCGTATCTAGTTCCGCTTAAGCCGGTGCTAGGGGCCATGTGGATACGTCATAATCTCCACATGAACACCCACAATAAAAGCGCGGCTGAGATACTGAGGCTACGTCCGAGAATCCACCGTATTCTCGGGTCTGAATGTGAGGTGCCGAGGGAAGCTTTCCTGTAAAGTCATATGGTTGCTCTTTAGTCGCCAGACGTCGTCACTTTTCCCCACTTGCATATCGCTCCATAGATAATTGATCAGAGCTCCAACTCCAATAGTCTCGGCGAACCCAAAGATTGAGAGTTACAAGGAGAAACCTAGCGTAAATGGTCGACACATCGGCAACGGATCCGTGTCGCTACCTATTTAGGTCATATGGTGGCAGTTGCAACGTTAATGGGACACACATGTCAGCAGTCAGCTATAGTGTAAAAAATAACACTTCGAGGTGACATTTTCTTGGTCGATAATACGTGCATATCAATTTTGGACCAAAAATATTGTTCACTGAGGCAAATGGGGCGAAACTATTTTTAATGGAGAGGACCTTGATATGAAGTGAATTCTGACAGATTACGAAAGCTTTTATTTCTTAGAGCTCTCAGCCTATCGGCTTTAACGTCGGAGCTATACATTCCACAGCTGACAAGCAAGTACGAGTTTTTTCTTTGAATGAATCTTGAGGTTGCTAAGGAATTCAATCTTCAGGAACACGCGATTACTCTAACTAGAGCGTCAGTCCAAAGCGTATGTAAACTTTGCAAGCGAGATTTAGCTGTTTTATAGAAAATTGCTGTGCCAATAATTATATCAAATGTTTGCCTGTTAACACGGTTTTGTGGTATACATCGCATGATTGCTAAAAGAAGGCGATAGCGATGGCCCATCGATGATGTGCACACATTTGCCTGACCAGAAACCATAGTAGCCACCAGTCATTATTTGCGATGTTTATGTAACGAAAGACGCTTGCTTACCCCTTTAATATCTCAGCATTCCTGACTGACACGTGACTAACTTTGATATGATAGTAACTTGACTGTACGTGAGTGAAATAGCGTGCGATTTGCTTCCCAGGGTGAATTCAACGTTGAAACTTTCCTAGAATGTATTATGATAGTCCAGAAGACAGACAATGCCTTGATATCCCGGTGGAATTATTTCAAATGATCTGGCGAAGCGGGGGAAGTAACCGTGTCTGACCAGCTCGCTTCACTCGCTGTCCGTGGAAATGCCACTGGTGACGTCACGGAGCCTATATAAAGCGGCTGAAACGGGAAGTCTGTGGAGTTGGTAAGAAGAGTTCAAGCGGAGAGCATCGTCGTGGTACTGTGAGAAGAAAAATACAAAAGTCCGGGCGCGTTTACTTGATCTCCGTCTCTATCTTCTTCGACCGCATTGCAGAGTCGTACAGGTTTAGCTCTGGTGATTTAATTACAGATGAATAGCGTCGACAGCGCAGCCAGTGTGTAAATATTGTAGAAGACTCTGTCGGTCGGGAATCATATGGCGACGGCCTGAGAGAGGCCGAAGCGAGAAGACTTCGTCGACCGGAGATTATTCAAGGCCGGTCAGATAGTCGGACGAAGTGTGGAATCTTGAAATAATCGTTACTCATATAGTCTGATCCATTATTGTAACTCGAATTGTAACTGAAGTAAGCCTGGACGGTTGTCGTTCTCAGGCGATCCCCTGAATGGCTTTAGTTTGGAATTTAGTTTATAGCTGCAGCCGGTAGGGAATTTTGGTATTGACACCGGCCGATATTATTTTCCTGTGAAGAGGCTCGTGGTCGTATATAATTAATCCTAAATCCCACAAAACAGTTGTCCGTTCATAAATTTACTGATACACACAACTCACCGGGAACCAGGCAAGGAGTTACCATCCATTCACGCTTACACTCACGAGTCACAGGCCCCGGTCAGGACTTGATATTCATACAAATTACCTACACTGGTTGATCGACGGCCTTTCGGCCAGGATATATTCATTCACACATCTGCTTATACACCCAGCTCACCGACCCCTATGCCAGGGCTGCCATTTTTTAACGGTGACACACACAAAGATCCGCCCCCGGCCAGAGTTTGTCATTAATACATATTAGTAATATATGGCTGACCACCGGCTCCGGCTAGGGCCTATCCATTCATACATATGTAGGCATACAATCTCCCAGAAACTTGTGTGGAAAAAGAGCGGTTCTTAGACCTGATGCCTGCCCATCTCTGTATCGTCAGATCCTGTATAGCGGGATCTCTGGACTTGATGATTCGTCATTTGAGCCGGGCGGCGGAGTGTGTCGCTATTGGGTGGAGTCGCTGAAGGCTGGGGTCTGTTACAAGGAGCCCCGTCTGCTGCGTGGTTAACCGGGCATTTGACTTGTCCTGCGGTGTTTTATGGGAGACGGCCCGATGCCGTAGAAGCCTTCGTACCGTGGGAGTACTGTCGTGCCCAGGCCGCCCGAACTGACAATCACCAACGCTTGGAGGGGCCGGGTCGTGTACCATACAGTCTTTACAGCCCGTGAGTAGACGAAGACCGAGGGAAGGAAGGCAGACGCCGGAATTAACCACGGAGGAGCCAGTCTTGTCAAGACTGGTCGCCACCAAGCCTGTTTTCGTCTTAGATAGGGTTCTTGTAAATAATTATATATATCTTTCTATTATATTGGACTTCTACTTGGAGGTAACTATAAAAGTACAGGTAAGACATGTTTGTAGATTGGAATCTTCTTTTCAGGAATTGTACTCTTGTCGCGATCTGAATCTTGTATACCATGTGCTGTTTATTGAATTTTATGTCAATATTGTAACTTTTCCCTACAGATCTACCATTCCTACCGCCTCGATTCAGAGAAAGTGACAGGTCCAATAGAACTCCCTCTTTGGCCAAGATCGAAGCACGAGTGCGTTCACGGTAGCCTGACAATTTGTCTGTGTCGAGTTACTTCAGGCCGCAGACGATCCCCAGTTGGATCTATCAATCAGGCCGCCTTGCGCACACGTTTCATTTATGTCCGCTCAAGGAATTGCCGTACGATGGAATGAAGACGTATCTGCTATTATCCGCGATGCTTGTATGGATCCTGTGCGACAAACAGATTAGGAACAATGTAGTTCCGACATCCACACGTATCCTTCTCATAGGGACTTAATATCTCTCCCAAAGAAATTCAACCATCTCACGCTGTCCATGCTTTCTTCAGTCACATCTCTATCATAACAAGGAGGCGGTATTTTTCGTTATTTCCTGTCAGAACATTTCTAACACATCTTTACTTCCAAATGTGCAGGCTGTGAGGAAAGATCGATGGATTTGCAGGTCGGTTTGTTTGTGTCATTCTCCCATTCGTAACCTACTCAACTTCCGGTGTAACACCTGACAGTATAATCGAATAACACGAGAATGGTTTGTTTGACATCATGAGATTTCTGATTTCGATGTGTCATCACGTGAAGCTGTTACAGACAGATAATGACTCAGCCTTTAGATATCATGTCCGCAATTTCTGTGTAATCTTTCTGTTGGGCGAGATCCAGGGCGGTATCGTTGTTCTTTGTTCTGATGTTTATGTTCGCCCCATGGTCGAGAAGTTTCTGTACTGTCTCTATGTATCCATACCATACAGCATAATGAATGCATGTCCATCCGAACATATCCGTGATGTTTATATCAGCCCCATGATCCAGGAGTTTCTGTACTGTTTCCATGCGCCCGTAGCCGGCAGCCCAATGGAGACCGGTCTGCCCGGTATTATCGGTGATGTTTATATCGGTCCCGTGAGATAATAGAAGAAGAACAATTTCGGTCTGACCTCTCATTGAGGCCTCAATCAGCCCCAATCTACACTCACATTTATCCTTCTTACAAGGACTGTAATATCTTTCTAACAGAAGCCCAACGACCTCGCGTTGTCCATACCTACATGCTTCCTTCAGTCCCGTCATTAGTACTGTGTCATCGAGTGGGTATTTCTTTATTTCCTGTAAGAATATGTCTAACACATTCATACTTCCATGTTTACAGGCGGTGAGGAAAGCCCGATGGATTTGAGCGTCGGTTTGTTTGTGTGACGTAATCAGATTTCTGATCATCCGTTTGTCATCACGTGATGCTGCCTCAGACAGAGAATCAATGGGGTGTCGTCGACATGTACACCTAACAGAGAGATCGTGGCGGAGTAACCTCCAAGGTTTGTAGGCACCAGATCGATGAGAGAGATGACGCACACACTCACCATCCCAGGATTTACTCTCAATGAAGGCGGCCAGTTTGTCAGGATCGGACTTCAAATACTCCACCCAAACTTGTTGGAAGTTTTCTTCCCGAACAAACGGATTCTGAAATACATCATGAAGACCCCAGTTCCCGACAATAGCCACTTCTGTAAAGATTTTCGCCAATTCTAGGTTGTATTCTACATCGTCAGGAACACTGATAACAAACTCGTGTTTGTCTTTTATATAGTTTTGAGGACGGGAAATTCTGACGAGCAGATCGTGAGGTAAAAACTGTAAACAATGGCGGAAATGCCGATTACCAAAGTGCATGGTTACAGCTTCGTGTAAAGAGTCGTGTGAGAACGTGTACATCTGAATTCTCATGGAATCTTCTCTAGTGTGGTGTATTTTGTCTAGAAAAGTACCACATAAATTTTCTGCACACTCTCGGATATTTGTAACTGCTACGTGCAGAGGATCTTTGCAGCCACAGGCCTCCCAAACAACTTCAATTCTCTCTCTTACATCAGATGTGACCTGAGACAATGTACCCGTTAATTCTCTACATTGTATATCGCCACACAATGCGACCAAACAAAGTGTGGCGTATTTAACCGTCTCTTTTTGTTTCATCAGTTCCAGTTCCGAAATTAGATAGGAGAACGGTTTTTCAAATATTTTGACGAGGTCTTCACCTGACTGACTTTCCTTTATGGCATCACCCATCAGTTTACAACATTGACAGAATGCTACTGGGTTCTTGATACTTACAATTGTATCCATCTCTCTGTCTGCGAGTTTATCCGGCGAATTACCCAAATATTTCCTGATCATTTCACGTTTGTCTCCATCTGTTAAGGAGGCAGGGGTGAATTCTACTCTGTTACAGAACAACGAGCTATTGGCAAAAAGTACCGCACAGTCGGTCCACACCGAAGTTCTGGTCGCAAACAGAAATTTGTGTTTATCTAGGTACATTTCTAAATTAACAATGTTGAGCCAAGAGTTGACAAGATGCTCTTGTATGAAGGACCCTCCGAAAGGTTCATCGACTACGAATAGCATTTGTATGCTGGTGCCATTTACACGGTCAATGTACTTTTTTATTTCCTTTGGAGTTTTGCAGGGGATGGGAAGATATCCTTTCATATGATTACCTGATATATGATTAAGAAATGAAGATTTTCCATAGCCAGAATGGCCTATTATTAGGAGAGTATCTTCTTTCTCAATGACTTCTTTCGCCCGCTTACACTGTGTCGTCTCCACAAATGATTCATCAGTCTTCTTCTGACAAAATGCACGGTACCTTTCACTTTCACCTGCAAATAATCCAGCTTAATTAATAATTAAAGCATCAGAGAGTAAGGAGCTTACTAACTGGTAAAACAATGGTGACACAATTACTTGATCCAAGCATTCTCATGGCACCAGGTATTATGGTGCCACAATGTCGGGACCGCGGCAACATGAAAATGCCATGTTGGCCAGCGAGCCGGCTAATTCGTATGAGGCGCCGTTTGTGACAATATTGTCAACGACAAATATATAGAGTTAAAACCAAAATATAAAGTCGCCGTTTGTGAAAATATTGTCAAACACAAATATATAGTTAAAACCTTTGTAAATATATATAAAACGAAATAAATAGGGCCTATATATAAAGTTATTTTTTTTTTAATTTCTATAAATATTTTTTTAACATAAATAACGATAGGAAGTTAAGACGTTAAATTTAACGTAAATATAAAGTACACGAACAAACTTAAATAAAGTGTACATGTACACCGGATATGCCCAAAGGAAGCTGCGCAATCGATGTGCGCGCGAGTAATACTGGTTAATCAAAACTGCAACTGAGCTCGGAAGCGAAACTATGACAGCGGTGAAAACCACTCGCATGTCACAGATGTGGCGAATCAAACAATAAGATCACGTACCTGAACATATTCAGCTCACTGCCATAATGATTTAGTAAAGGCCTATTCCAATTTTCAACAATTACTGTTATCATTTACAATCGTACTTCAGAGTTATCACATCAATTAGATATAAATACATCTACTTATAAATCACCATAAGATATCCTAGCCTGCAGCCAATATCACGGCCTGTCCCTTAGATGTTCAATCTACGATTCCGCCGGCCAAGTCGCTGGTTGCTATTTGCCGCATAAAAACATCAACAGAAGTTGAAATAAAACATGCGCAATAACGATGCATTAATTATGCGCAACACAAATATTAGGCAATTTGAAATCATACTGAATATGAGCATATTTCATTGATCAGAATATGATCATTCATAGCCTAGTTATAGGATTTGGAATTATATTGTCGTTTTGTATATTTTATCGTTTTTCGATAATTTCCGAATTTCCAAACAAGACAAAAATTTGCAGGGAACTTGGTATAAGTACAGCGAATGTGGAAACTAATGGGTCATGAGGAACCGGTTGCACTATGCTTGTATCATCAAACGTACCGCTCTCAAATTATGAAAGAACCATGGCGTATACTGTGGGAACCACCAGTGTGGATTGTACTGTTGCGTTCACCGTTCCTCGTTTACATTATCGAGATCATTTATTATAGCATGATACGCTTACTTGATCTCAAACTTTTTAGGTTTTAAGTTAGTATAACGTAAGTAGAATAAAATAAACTGTTGATATTCGTAAGCGCTAAGTACTGGGTTCAATCCCTGGCCGGGTCATACCAAAGACTTGAAAAATGGAACTTGTTGCTTCCTCGCTTACGCTCAGTATCAAGAGGATAGAACAAGGACGGTGTCAGTATAATGTGACTGAGTGGGGTGTCATGTTTGCCTACGGAATGATATTTCGGTGGGACAGCAGTATAAAATGGCAGCATTAGATCTGCTCGGTTACAAGTAGTTAACCACACCCCTCCCACTCACCTCCCTTCCCTTCCCCGTCGTGATATAGCTGAAAAAATGTTGAAAGCGGCGTTAAACCCTATTCACTCACTCGTCAGCGTATATAATAGGGTTAATATTGATGCTCGTCAAGAACCCCACGCGTATTGAAGATCAATTAGCGATTAGCACGCAGGGGTAAAACGGCTTCGACTGATTCCTTAGTTACTAGTAACAGCTTCGAGGCAGCGCAAAAGTGAAAAAAGGCCAATCTAGTATTCTTCATGAGCCATTAGTTTCCACATTCGCTGTACTTATACCAAGTACAAATTTTCGTCTTGTTTGGAAATGCGGAAATTATCGAAAAACGATAAAATATACAAAAACGACAATATAATTACAAATCCTATAACTAAGCTATCAATGGTCATATTCTGATCAATGAAATATGCTCATATTCAGTATGATTTCAAATTGCCTAATATTTGTGCTGTGCATAATTAATACATCGTTATTGCGCATGTTTTATTTCAACTTCTGTTGATGTTTTTATGCGGCAAATAGCAACCAGCGACTTGGCCAGCGGAATCGTGGATTGAACATCAAAGGGACAGGCTATGATATTGGCTGCAGGCTAGGATATCTTATGTTGATTTATAAGTAGATGTACTTATATCTAATTGATGTGATAACTCTGAAGTACGATTGTAAATGACAACAGTAATTGTTGAAAATTGGAATAGGCCTTTACTAAATCACTATGGCAGTGAACTGATATATGTTCAGGTACGTGATCTTATTGTTTGATTCGCCACATCTGTGACATGCGAGTGGCTTTCACCGCTGTCATAGTTTCGCTTCAGAACCCAGTTGCAGTTTTGATTAACCAGTATCACTCGCGCGCTCTACACATTCTACTCTATAATTTTAAGTTTGTTCGTGTACTTTATATTTACGTTACATTTAACGTCTTAACTTCCTATCGTTATTTATGTTAAAAAAAAATTTATAAAAATAAAAAAAAAATAACTTTATATATAGGCCCTATTTATTTCGTTTTATATATATTTACAAAGGTTTTAACTATATATGTGTTTGACAATATTTTCACAAACGGCGACTTTATATTTTGGTTTTAACTCTATATATTTGTCGTTGACAATATTGTCACAAACGGCGACTTTATTTTTTGGTTTTAACTCTATATATTTGTCGTTGACAATATTGTCACAAACGGCGCCTCATATATATGCTATTTGCCATTTTAGATTGCATGAAGTGAACAGACATAATACCACATTTTATTTCCATTATAAGCATGAACATGGCAGAAATCTGCCCACATTTTTCTAGATTTGGACTGTCTACTTAGCTATTTTTCCTATCCCACCCATGTTAAATTTTCAATTATTGCCTGTCCAAATTTGAAACTGCCTGTCCAGTGGAAACTCTGTGGGTGGACATGAGTAACCCCTACTTCAACAAGAAAACTGAACCGGATTGCCAAAACTAGAATCAACCAGCCAGACCTCATCAATCTACATTGTATATCCATTCAATAATTGGACGAATCCATCACCAATGATCACAACATGTATTATTTAGAAGCTTTATAAATTACATGTATTAAACAAATCATTCTACATACATGTGGCGCTTTTGGGCGTGGAGGGGGCAGGTGGAACCAACAAAAAATCAGCTGCACAGGACCCATAGAGCATTTAACTGAACATCAAAATTGATGGAGATTAATCAATTGAGGCAAGAGCAGATTACTGCCTGTCTCATATTTCGAGGGAACTCCTTATTCGGCAATATTTCTGAACTATCTTTTCCCAGAGTAGTGAAATTTCACACAGTATCCCTATATAATTTGTCCATTTTTCCAGAGATTTCATGAAAATCAAACCAAAATGCGAGTCAAATTCACCAATAACGAAATTTCACCCGACAATTTTGCTTGTTAAACTACCATGTCATAGAGGCCAATTCCAATATTATAATACTGCAAACTCAACCTCATTGTGCTTTGAAACTATCATGCAAGTTATTGGAGATTTTGTTTGAATCTGAATAGATTTCCTTGAAATTTCAGGAGAAAAATTCACAAATTACATAGAGATACTGTGCATAATTTCACTACTCTGACACAGTATTGCGGAAAAACTCAAAATGTGAGACAGACGGTAGCTTCTGTACTGTCAGTGAAGGCATGATTGAGAACGCAACTAAAGTTGATAAAAGCTGACCTTATCTAAGATGACCTGTAGGTAATTCTCCTTTACCATACTGGCGAGTTCTAGATGTACAGGGACGTGACGAGGGACTTGGTCAAGGCCATTGATGAACACTTCAACTCTCTGCAGGAACAGATCAAATTCTATACCCTCCATAATGTGAAGCCCAGACATAAGAATGAGGTCAGGAGAGAACTTATTCAGACTCCCGAAAAATGTCTCCAGCATTGTAGCCTTAGCATTGGACTCGTCATGACTTGTTATGAAGCGATTAGCCACTGGTGTGACATCATCTCCCCACTGTTCTCCAACCTGGTACTCCATGATCAGATGTACTTCATCAAGTGATATTACACTATGCTCTGGAATCAAGACAGAGCTCGGGAACAGCTTCAGAAGCTCCCTTCCCACCGGTCCCACAAACTGTATCTGAAATATATAAACCAATCATGATTTTCTGCAGCACTTTCTTTTTACTGTTTCTGATGGCAATATGATCTGAGCTATGGATATGCAAGCTAATTAATGTTGGCCATAATTGGACCAATACCTTATACTACTTCACATGCACTCCACCATAAGTTCAATATATACTTCAATGGGGTCTTTCCTCATTAATCCTTGGATAATGCGGTGACACTGGTACACAGTACGTGAGCCACCGCGTGCGCGGGTTGTTCTCATGATCTCTTCCCTATGTTTATAACATGGAACAGGTTTTTCAACTATTGATAACTGGTGTAAAGAAGACAAGGATAAAATATTCCAACTATTCAAAGGAAGGACTAATAAGCTTACATCATCGATTAAAAATATATTCTGGGTTAAAGACATAGGGAAGCTCTTGGAATGATGAACTGCAGCTCAACTGGCCAGCCAGGTGTCTGTGCACCGCCAATGTCATCGAGGCCAGACTGCCTTGTCCAGGGTTTAACTTGAAGGATTGTGGGAATTGCCCATTAAAAGACCATTAAATAGGTCATGATAAGGACATTAACCCTACTACCTCGGGGGAAGTGAAAGTGCCTCCCCAGTGAACTTTTCTGCTGCTCCTGGAACGCACAAAACCTAGGAGTGTTAAAACTTAGTGAATTTTTAAGCTTATCTTATTGAGGTCATTTTGAGCCTATTTTCATATACCCCCGGGCAGAGGATCATGGGTAAATTCAAAATGGCGGCCATGTGGTATCCGCGAAAGTCGTGTTTTTCAATTTTTTCGCTCCATTTCCTCACATTTTCTTTGCCTAAAAGGCCTTGAAAGTATTTTATTTATGCAAAACTAATTATTCTATAATTTATTTGATTTTTTTCGAGAGAAAAATCGGGAAAATGAAAATTTCGAAAAATCGACCCCAAAAAGGCCGAAAAATGGCTTCCGAGAAGATGTCACTGTGACGTCATCATGGCGGCCATGTTGGATTTTTTTACATTTCCCGGTAGAGCTTGAACCAAAGATACTGTGTGGTAAGTTTCAGCGCTCTAGCGTTAGTGGTAGAGAAAAAATATAGGGGGGGGGGGCACTTTCCGCCCCTCCCCCCCCCAGGCTGCGATACACCCCAAATCGCC
>JAVTVY010036487.1:0-17124 GCA_036873755.1 Hanleya hanleyi
GATGTAACCATATTGATGCCAAGCTTAGCGCGGACACCTGATCGACATAGAGCAACGATCAGCAGGTACCCCGACCTCAAGTCGTTCACCAACCCTGGATTCCAAGTAGCTAGATTACAGGAGCACGCCACAACTCCCAGCCGATAACCGAGGCGAAAAATAACACTGAAATATCTACTATAACTTTGGAATTACTCAGCCTCGTTTTTTACATATGAATATTCATAACTTTCATTCGGTGCTGGTACGCTTGCAGTCCACAATAAGAATATTCGTTCAATAACAATGTTCCTTCAACATTTGCCGAGATACAAATAACCACGAAAGCATTCACGAGCAGAAAATTAATCACGTAAGAGTCGTCTCCCTTTCACTGTGAGGGTAGGCACATGCAGGCATCCGATTCCTAAATAATTTACATTTACGACAATGATAGCGAAATTGTACCTGGTTGATTCTCTAATTGAATTTAGACTTCCATCTTTCGGCATGAAGTAGTATATTTCAAGTGCTACAAGGTGATAAACTCATCAAAAGAAAAACATCATCCGTCAAAATTTCAAGCTGTGCGCGCCTCTACACATAAGGCATCAAACCACTAAAGAAAATAGTCTTGATCCCTTAACTCCTTTAAGCAACCTCTGCCAGAGAAGTGAATTGTTTTTAGTATTTTTTCCCGCTCTCGGATGCGACAAATAATTGAAAACCAGTGGTAGTTGTTTGCAGTATGATATATGTTCGGTTCAGCAACGGTTATATTTTCACTCAGGTATATAAGGTGTTGCTCGGAGGGACTATTTTGGTGTCTGTGCGCCGCTTTCTCATAGCAGAGAAAAAAAACCCAAAGTACGATGTCATTTCTACGAGCGCGCGAAATTCATAATCGAGATGGGCGACCCTCGCCAAGAAGTTTGTCAGGTAGTAGCACTTGAATTAAAGTACTTCTTGTCGAAATATGGAAGTCTAGACTTAATTAGTAGGGAATCGACGAGATGCAATTACGTTATAATATTTTCACTGACCCACTCCTAACCGAACCAGATAGGATTACTATACGGTTAGGCCTACGTGGTTATATTTCTTCTATTAACTAAAAGCAAATTAATTCCAATTATTTGGAGTATGTAGAATGGAAGAATTGTTTCGGGTCATATTCAACAAATATTGTCTAATTACGCGAGATAATGAACATAAATTCTAAAGTAAATACGGTGGAGAAAATCATATTAGCATTCCTAATTCCAATAAATGTATACTGGTTTATATTCAATACATATGTTGTTGCTTTCTTTTTACACTCAAACATAGCCGATTAAGAATTATTCTGCGGGATATTTTCACAGTATGACCTATGTCACTACATGGGATAATTGGCTCAATAATTACCACCTCCAATACATGGCTTCAAAATATACAGCTAAAGTGAGATGCCGGATGCAAATGTTCAATGCTGAATTGTCTTCTACAAAGCCGAGCAGATTAAGGAGTCTCTGTATGCTGAGTTATTGCCACAGTATGCCCATGTTGCTTCAATTTGTGGGTTATATGCATGACTTGATAATTTTCTATGAAACAAGAAAAAACGTTCAGGGACAGAGCACCTTCAAGAAGATCGTCAGAGAATTCACAGAAATCACTTGAAATTGCGGAGAATAAGTATCCCAAGAGTCGACTCGGGTGATCATGCACCAGCACTCCATACCTGGACCAGCTGCAGCCGGGAACCCTCTGCTATCTAAAATAAAGAAGACTTTGTCGGACACCGCTATACTTCAAGCAAAGATTTTACATGCGTGGACTTTGTTATCACTGTGTGGTGCAGAGACTTTGGGTTTGTCCGACCCCCGATTATGCACGACCATCCATTAAGCCGTCCTAATCCAGACAGCTAACGACGAGGTGGACAAGGACCTAGCGAACTGTGGAACGATCGATTCGGGTTCTTCTCATTATTCTGATAAAAAATTACGGAAAAGATTCCCACTCTCTAAAAGAAAAACAGGGAATTCAGATCCGACATGGAAGCCGAAGACGAAAGGAACACCCGAGAATTGGTCAAAAACATCACCTAGCAGCTCCATTACAAGCACAGAAAGCTCGGATTCTTCCACCGATGATTATACACCACAAGAAATAGCCACTCAGAAACCCCGAAAGAGAATGTATTTTGACCCAGAAACTAGGCTTAGAATCGCCAGTGACTGAGAAGCTTCGAACTCATGTATATACCGACTGAATGTTTATATGATACAAAGCTTATTCTCATATGAAATGCAATGCTTTTAATGTAGAAACTGTACACTTGTGCTGTAATTTTGGTTGTGTGCATGAAACTATACCAAGTTATGTGTTCGACAAATCAACTTTCAATATGTACTTTGATGATGATGAAGTGATTTGTTACATCTCACACCACCTGGGTCGGTACCCTCCTCCGTAGACAACCTGGTAACACTGAGCTCCCTCGATGTATCGATTGTAGACGACCAATAGCTCTCCAGAGGTAATGTTTATGTTAAACACTCCCTCGTCTTTAAATAAAATTTACTTGAACTTGAACTTGATGTAACCATATTGATGCCAAGCTTAGCGCGGACACCTGGTCGACACAGAGCAACGATCAGCAGGTACCCCAACCTCAAGTCGTTCACCATTCACCCTGGCTTCCAAGTAGCTATTTTACAGGAGCACGTCACAACTCCCAGCCGATAACCGAGGCGAAAAATAACACTGAAATATCTACTATAACTTTGGAATTACTCAGCCTCGTTTTTTACATATGAATATTCATAACTTTCATTCGGTGCTGGTACGCTTGCAGTCCACAATAAGAATATTCGTTCAATAACAATGTTCCTTCAACATTTGCCGAGATACAAATAACCACGAAAGCATTCACGAGCAGAAAATTAATCACGTAAGAGTCGTCTCCCTTTCACTGTGAGGGTAGGCACATGCAGGCATCCGATTCCTAAATAATTTACATTTACGACAATGATAGCGAAATTGTACCTGGTTGATTCTCTAATTGAATTTAGACTTCCATCTTTCGGCATGAAGTAGTATATTTCAAGTGCTACAAGGTGATAAACTCACCAAAAGAAAAACATCATCCGTCAAAATTTCAAGCTGTGCGCGCCTCTACACATAAGCCATCAGACCACTAAAGAAAATAGTCTTGATCCCTTAACTCCTTTAAGCAACCTCTGCCAGAGAAGTGAATTGTTTTTAGTATTTTTTCCCGCTCTCGGATGCGAAAAATAATTGAAAACCAGTGGTAGTTGTTTGCAGTATGATATATGTTCGGTTCAGCAACGGTTATATTTTCACTCAGGTATATAAGGTGTTGCTCGGAGGGACTATATTGGTGTCTGTGCGCCGCTTTCTCATAGCAGAGAAAAAAACCCCAAAGTACGATGTCATTTCTACGAGCGCGCGAAATTCATAATCGAGATGGGCGACCCTCGCCAAGAAGTTTGTCAGGTTGTTGCACTTGAATTAAAGTACTTCTTGTCGAAATATGGAAGTCTAGACTTAATTAGTAGGGAATCGACGAGATGCAATTACGTTATAATATTTTCACTGACCCACTCCTAACCGAACCAGATAGGATTACTATACGGTTAGGCCTACGTGGTTATATTTCTTCTATTAACTAAAAGCAAATTAATTCCTATTATTTGGAGTATGTAGAATGGAAGAATTGTTTCGGGTCATATTCAACAAATATTGTCTAATTACGCGAGATGATGAACATAAATTCTAAAGTAAATACGGTGGAGAAAATCATATTAGCATTCCTAATTCCAATAAATGTATACTGGTTTATATTCAATACATATGTTGTTGCTTTCTTTTTACACTCAAACATAGCCGATTAAGAATTATTCTGCCGGATATTTTCACAGTATGACCTATGTCGCTACATAGGATAATTGGCTCAATAATTACCACCTCCAATACATGGCTTCAAAATATACAGCTAAAGTGAGATGCCGGATGCAAATGTTCAATGCTAAATTGTCTTCTACAAAGCCGAGCAGATTAAAGAGTCTCTGTATGCTGAGTTATTGTCACAGTATGCCCATGTTGCTTCAATTTGTGGGTTATATGCATGGCTTGATAATTTTCTATGAAACCAGAAAAAAACGTTCAGGGAAGGAGCACCTTCAAGAAGATCGTCAGAGAATTCACAGAAATCACTTGAAATTGCGGAGAATAAGTATCGCAAGAGTCGACTCGGGTGATCATGCACCAGCACTCCATACCTGGACCAGCTGCAGCCGGGAACCCTCTGCTATCTCAAATGAAGAAGACTTTGTCGGACACCGCTATACCTCAAGCAAAGATTTTACATGCGTGGACTTTGTTATCACTGTGTGGTGCAGAGACTCCGGGTTTGTCCGACCCCCGATTATGCACGACCATCCATGAAGCCGTCCTAATACAGACAGCTAACGACGAGGTGGACAAGGACCTAGCGAACTGTTGAACGACCGATTTGGGTTCTTCTCATTATTCTGATAAAAAATAATTACGGAAAAGATTGCCACTCTCTAAAAGAAAAAGGGGGAATTCAGATCCGACATGGAAGCCGAAGACGAAAGGAACACCCAAGAATTGGTCAAAAACATCACCTAGCAGCTCCATTACAAGCACAGAAAGCTCGGATTCTTCCACCGATGATTATACACCACAAGAAATAGCCACTCAGAAACCCCGAAAGAGAATGTATTTTGACCCAGAAACTAGGCTTAGAATCGCCCGAACTGCGGTGGAAATCGGGATTTCTACGACTGCCAGAAAATTTTCGAAACCATCCAGAGCCCATGAGTACGACAACAGTTTCCAGGATGAAGAAACAGTATCTTGATCAACTAAAACAGAACTCGGCAACACTTTCCTGGAGAACTGACTGTAAAGGAAGTATGAATTCACACGTTCAGACAGATAGTGCCATCAGTAGATATGATTCACAGTATGTTTAGGATCGGCTCTCCTTTAGTCAAAGCCGTCGGGATATGATCTACTGATAAAGAACATTTTCGGGGACACTTGGTGTTGATTTGCTTGGCGTGATTGAGAAGCTTCGAACTCATGTATATACCGACTGAATGTTTATATGATACAAAGCTTATTCTCATATGAAATGCAATGCTTTTAATGTATAAACTGTACACTTGTGCTGTAGTTTTGGTTGTGTGCATGAAACTATACCAAGTTATGTGTTCGACAAATCAACTTTCAATATGTACTTTGATGATGATGATGTGATTTGTTACATCTCACACCACCTGGGTCGGTACCCTCCTCCGTAGACAACCTGGTAACACTGAGCTCCCTCGATGTATCGATTGTAGACGACCAATAGCTCTCCAGAGCTAATGTTTATGTTAAACACTCCCTCGTCTTTAAATAAAATTTACTTGAACTTGAACTTGATGTAACCATATTGATGCCAAGCTTAGCGCGGACACCTGATCGACACAGAGCAACGATCAGCAGGTACCCCGACCTCAAGTCGTTCACCATTCACCCTGGCTTCCAAGTAGCTATTTTACAGGAGCACGTCACAACTCCCAGCCGATAACCGAGGCGAAAAATAACACTGAAATATCTACTATAACTTTGGAATTACTCAGCCTCGTTTTTTACACATGAATATTCATAACTTTCATTCGGTGCTGGTACGCTTGCAGTCCACAATAAGAATATTCGTTCAATAACAATGTTCCTTCAACATTTGCCGAGATACGAATAACCACGAAAGCATTCACGAGCAGAAAATTAATCACGTAAGAGTCGTCTCCCTTTCACTGTGAGGGTAGGCACATGCAGGCATCCGATTCCTAAATAATTTACGTTGACGACAATGATAGCGAAATTGTACCTGGTTGATTCCCTAATTGAATTTAGACTTCCATCTTTCAGCATGAAGTAGTATATTTCAAGTGCTACAAGGTGATAAACTCATCAAAAGAAAAACATCATCCATCAAAATTTCAAGCTGTGCGCGCCTCTACACATACGCCATCAGACCACTAAAGTAAATAGTCTTGATCCGTTAACTCCTTTAAGCAACCTCTGCCAGAGAAGTGAATTGTTTTTAGTATTTTGTCCCGCTCTCGGATGCGACAAATAATTGAAAACCAGTGGTAGTTGTTTGCAGTATGATATATGTTCGGTTCAGCAACGGTTATATTTTCACTCAGGTATATAAGATGTTGCTCGGAGGGACTATTTTGGTGTCTGTGCGCCGCTTTCTCATGTACAAGATCTCCGACATATGCAATCAGAACAGCTAAGATTGGCAATACATATACATTATTTATATATTTATCGAGTATCAA
The DNA here is from genome assembly GCA_036873755.1 of Hanleya hanleyi. Lineage (NCBI taxonomy): Eukaryota > Metazoa > Mollusca > Polyplacophora > Lepidopleurida > Hanleyidae > Hanleya > Hanleya hanleyi. The sequence goes on from JAVTVY010036487.1 coordinate 6,351, forward strand.
TAACTGGATCAGTATTAAGGTTGGCTGAATAGCCCGCTTAAAAAATAGCCAGATAGATGAAAACTTCGACTTTTATACCTTTTAAGATATTCTAGACGCCATGCCCTCTTTACCATTAGCCTAGGAACAAGAGCTAACTTCAAAATCAACATTGGAATCCAGTTAACCCTACCAGGCCTGGGTGGGCCAACATGCCCCCCCCCCCCCACCCCAACCAAACTTTCGGCGCTATCTCCGGAACGAAACAAATATTGAGAGCTGACATGCACTCCGTGACTTTATAGTTTATCATATTGGAACCTATTTGCATAACCCCCGAGGAGAGGATCATGGGTAAATTCAAGATGGCGGCCACATGTGGTACCAGGAAATTCATGCTTTCGTCAGTTTACTTCAAAACTTCTGCTTTTCGGAGATTAAAAGTGGACAAAAATTATTTTATTTCACATCACATTAATATTCGCTGATTTATCATGCATTTTTTTGCGGAGAAATAGCATAAATAAAAAAAATAAAAAAAAGAAGCGAAAAGTCGACCAAAATAATGTCGTTTTTGAAGATGACGTCACTGTGACGTCATCTAAGAGACGAACTTGGATTTTTTTACATTTTCTGGTAGAGCTTGACCCAGAGGTATAGTGTGGTAAGTTTCAACCTCCAAGCTCAAGCGGTAAAGAATATAATTAGGGGGGAGGGTGTGGAGGGGGTGGAGGGGGTTTATCTCGGCACCCCCACACAGGCCTGGACAGGTCTCAAAAAGCCCAGACCAGATAGGGTTAATATCCGGACATTCGTGCGCCATTCTCGGAAGACATACAGGTACCCTTATACATGTAATTTGAATGAACATTTTCAGCTCAAGCCCCTCCTGTTTGAGTACCATATAGGCTTTAAAGAACATTCAAGACATCGTGCGCCCTAAATAATAACCTAGAAAGATGGACTAACTACAAAAATCAACATTGAAATCCAATTATCATCCTGAGCATGACTTTTTATTCTGAAAAGACACACTGGTGCGATTTTAAACGTTCCAGGCCTGGGCGATTTGGAGGCTCTCCCAGCTGTTTTCGTTATCACTTGAGGGATGAAACATTCCATACTATATTTTAGGGTAAGGCTTTATGAGAAAATGTATAAAAAAGTTCAATATGGCCATCATCTTGACCTCACAGTTACGTAAGCTTTCCGGATGCCTTTCCTTTATTTTTCGGACTCATTTTCTGAATCTCTACTTTTCGTTATTCGTCCCCAAAAGCTAATTAATGTGATAGAGAATAATTTGTTTTGACAAAATATATAGCTTACTTTATGTCATTTTAGGTTTTTCTGAGGACGTTTCGTGACCCCCATCTTGACGTTACACCAGATCCTTTGCACCAAATATGTATGGCATGAAATTGGCAAAAATATAAAGTTTCAGCCGTCTTGTCGTCTTTGTTTCAGAGGTACGGTAAATCGTTTGGAAATGGACCATAATGCCACCCCGCCCCCCCCCCCCCCACCCGGTTCAGATAGGGTTAACATAAATGACTGATCTTTCTCAGTTGGGTGTTGCAGCCGTACGAACATCTTCAAGTCACATCCTTGCTCTCTACATAGCCAGTGAACGAAAAAGTCAACATTGAAATCCAGTTGGCCTTAGCATTGCCAGCCATTCTCAAAAGACATACATGTACTGGTACCCCATAATTGGTTGAATTGAATTGAAATGAACTGAAATTTATTCACCAATAGAAACTTGAAAAAAGATTGAATACATCAAAGGCTCATAAACGTTCCATTAAGGATAGCTGTCCACTTAGAGGCAGTTTTTGCACCCCAGTGACAATTTGTCGTCTGTGTCAATAAATATACAAGATAACCATAATAAACTATATATTTTATGAAAGCGTACATCGTAGGGATTCCAACTATATGATTTGTATATGACGCTGCTACTGTGTAGAAAATATTCCAATTTAAAAAAATTAAAATGAAAACAATAGCGTCCATTTTTCAATTGGAATGTCATGAAAACTGTTGGTGTTGTTTCAACTTTGATGATATACCTTGATAGGAGACAATTCGAACTAGTAAACTTTATCTCATTTTTTTAAAATTTTTGCCTGGTTTTGTTTTTACAGCTATTTTACTAAAATAAATTGAAAAAAACGTACTATTTTACGATCGTTTGTCTTAAAAGTTGAATAATTAAAAAACTAATCCGAACTTACCAAAAGTGAGACAAGGTTTACTAGACGACCTTATAAGTAACAAGCATGCCAAATTTCAAAAGCGTAGCATGGATATTTTTTGAGAAATAAACGTTTAAATCTCGGATTTTGTACAAAAATGAAAGGCTAGAAATCGGGCAAAATGTGTCCAGCTATACATCTGATGAATTAATCCAATTTTTTTGCTTGAATTCTATTGTCAAATACATTTTTAATCTGTCTAATGGGACCTACTCGAATTCCTGTTTATTCTGGATAACTATTACACTAAGTTTTTTTCATCAAGGCGGTTTAAAGTCCAATTTAAACTTTAAAAACTTGCTAAAACTTGTTCAGCTGAGAATTGTTTACATGAAAGAGTTAGCCAATTTGACTTGCGGGAATAAAACCACAGGGGGCTTGCCTGGCCAGCAATTATCGCATGACTTTCGGGTACCCCCATAATTTGAATAAACTTTTTCAGCTGAGATCTTTTCTGTTTCGGTAGCATAACGCCAGCAATTCTCACATGACATTCGGGTACCACCATAATTTGGATGAAATTTTTCAATTGAGTTCCTTTCTGTCCCAGTAGTATACAGTCACGAGGAGACCCAGGTCACCATGTGCTCTATGCCATAATCTAGACTCATAGGCTAGCTACAGAAATCAATACTAAATTCGAGTTATTATCCTTAGCATGACCTGCAATTTTTCCCCCATAATTTATCCCATAATTTGAGTGACCTATTTGAGTGGTATATTAGCTTAGAACCTTTCTGTTCTGTTACTATAGACTCACATATCTATTCAGGGCACCCTTTGCCCTATGTCATGGCGTAGATATATTGGCTAACTACAAAATTCCACATTAAATTCCAGTTATTATCCGTAGCATAGCCAGCAGTTCTCACATGACATTCGGGTACCCCCATAATTTTGGATAAACTTTTTCAGCTGACATGCTTTCTGTTCCGGTAGTATGCAGTCATAAGGAGATTCAATCCACCATGTGCCCTATGCCATAGCCTAGGAGCATGGACTAGCTACAGAAATCCGCATTGAATTTCAGTTATTATCCTTAGCATGGCCTGCGATTTTTCCCCAAAGCTACAGTAACCCATAATTTGAGTGATCTTTTTTGGCTTACGTTCTTCCTCTTCTGTTACTATATACCCAAATATCTATTCAGGCCACCTTGTTCCATATATCATGGCCTAGATATATTGGGTAGCTACAAAATCCCACATTGAATTCTAGTTATTATCCGTAACATGACCAACAATTCCCACATGACATTCGGGTACCACCGTAATTTTAATGAACTTTTTCAACTGAGTTCCTTTCTGTTCCGGTAGTATAGTCATGAGGAGACTCAGGCGTTCATGTGCTCTATGCCATAATCTAGAAGCTTGGGATAGGTAGTGAAATCGACACAAAATTCCAGTTATCCTTAGCATGGCCTGCAATTTTCCCCCCGAAAATACCGGTACCCCATAATTTGAGTGAACTTTTTCAGGTTAGATCCTTTTTGCTCCGTTACTATAGACCCAAATATCTGTTCAGGTCACCCTGTGCTCTATGTCATGGCCTAGATATTTTGGCTAGCTACAAAATTCTACATTGAATTCCAGTTAATATCCGTAGCATAGCCAGCAGTTTTCACATGACATACGAGTACTCTCATAATTTGGATGCACTTTTTCAGCTGAGATCCTTTGTCTTCCGGAAGTATAACGTCATAAGGAGACTCAGGCCACCATGTGCCCTATGCCATAGCCCAGGAGCATGGACTAGCTATAGAAAACAGCATTGAATTTCAGTTATTATACTTAGCATAGTCTGCAAGTTTTTCCCCAAAACTACAGTATCCCATAATTTGAGTGATCTTTTTCGTCTTACATCATTCTTTTTATGTTGCTGTATACCCATATATCTATTCAGGCCACCCTGCTTCCTATGTCATGGCCTAGATATATTGGCTAGCTACAAAATCCCACATTGAATTCCAGTTATTCTTCGTAGCATAGCCAGCAATTCTCGCATGACATTAGGTTACCCCTATAATTTGGATAAACTTTTTCAACTGAGTTTCTCTCTGTTCCGCTAGTATACACACATGAGGTGATTCAGGGAACCATGTGCTCTATGCCATAATCTAGGAGCATGGTCTAGCTACAGAAAGTAACACTAAGTTCCAGTTACTATCCTTAGCAGGTCCTGCAATTTTTTCCGCCAAAAATACCGATACCCGATAATTTGAGTGAACTTTTTTAGCTTAGACACTTTCTGTTCTGTTACTATAGACCCGAATATCTATTCAGGCTAACCTGTGCCCTATGTAATGGCGTAGATATGTTGGCTGGTTAAAAATTTCACGTTGAATTCTAGTTATTATCCGTAGCATAGCCAGCAATTCTCACATGACATTCGGGTACCCCATAATTTGGATTCATTTTTTATTTGAATTCCTTTCTGTTCCGGTGGTATACAGTAATGAGGAGATTCAGGCCACCATGTGCCCTATGCCATAGCCTAGGAGAATGGACTAGCTAGAGAAATCAGCATTGAATTTCAGTTATCATCCTTAGCATGGCCTGCATTTTTCCCCCCAAATCTACAGCACCCCCATAATTTGAGTGAGCTTTTTCGGCTTACATCTTACTTGTTCTGTTACTATAAACCCAAATATCTATACAGGCCACCCTGTGCCCTATGTGTTGGCCTAGATATATTGGCTAGCTACAAAATCCCACATTAAATTTTAGTTATTATCCGTAGCATGGCCAGCAATTCTCACATGACATTCGGGTACCCCCATAATTTGGATGCACTTTTTCAGCTGAGTTCCTTTCTGTTCCGGAAGTATAACGTCAAAGGCAGATTCAGGCAATGAATTTTAGTTATTATTCTCAGCATGGCCTGCAATTTCTCCCCCAAACCTACAGTTTCCCATAATTTGAGTGAACCTTTTCAGCTTAAATCCTTCCTGTTCTGTTACTATAGACCCAAATATCTATTCTGGCCAACCTGTGCCATATGTCATGGCCTAGATATATTGGCTAGCTACAAAATCCCATTTGAATTCGAGTTATTATCCGGATCATGGCCAGAAATTCTCACATAAGATTCGGGTACCCCAATAATTCCTTTCTGATCCAGGAGTGTATAGTCATGAGGAGATTCAGGCCACCATGTGCCCTATGACATAGCCTATGAGCATGGATTAGCTACAGAAATCAGCATTGAATGTCAGTTATTATCCATAGCATGGCCTCCAATTTTTCCCCCAAATCTATAGTACCGCATAATTTGAGTGAACTTTTTCAGCTTAAATCCTTCCTATTCTGTTACTGTAGACCCAAATATCTGTTCAGGTCACACTGTGCCCTATGTCATCGCGTAGATATATTGGCTAGCTACAAAATTCCACATTAAATTTCAGTCATTATCCGTAGCATAGCCAGCAATTCTCACATGACAATCGGGTACCCCCATAATTTGGATGCACTTTTTCAGCTGAGTTCCTTTCTGTTCCTATAGTATACAGACATGAGGTGACTCAGGCCACCGTGTGCTCTATGCCATAATCTAGGAGAATGGGCTAGCTACAGAAATTAACACTAAATTCCAGTTATTATCGTTAGCATGGCCTGCAATTTTTCCCCCAAATATACCCGTACCTCATAATTTGAGTAAACTTGTTTAGCTTAGATCCTTCATTTTCTGTTACTATATGCCCAAATATCTGCTCAGGCCACCCTCTGTCCTATGTCATGGCCTAGATATATTGGCTAGCTAGAAAATTCCACATTGAATTCCAGTTATTATCCGTAACATAGCCAGTAATTCTCACATGACATTCGGGTACCCCATAATTTGGATGCACTTTTTCATCCGAATTCCTTTATGTTCCTGTGGTATACAGTAATAAGGAGATTCAGGCCACCATGTGCCCTATGCCATAGTCTACGTGCATGGGCTAGCTACAGAACGCAGCATATAATTTCAGTTATTATCCTTAGCATAGCCTGCAATTTTTCCCCCAAAGCTACAGTACCCCATAATTTGAGTGATCTTTTTCGGCTTATATCCTTCGTGTTCTGTTACCATATATCTAAACATCTATTCAGGCCACCTTGTGCCCCATGTCATGGCCTAGATATATTGGCTAGCTACAAAATGCGATTTTGAATTCCAGTTATGATCCGTAGCACGGCCAGCAATTCTCACATGACATTCGGGTACCACCATAATTTGGATGAAATTTTTCAAATGAGTTCCTTTCTGGTCCGGTAGTATACAGTCATAAGAAGACACAGACCACCGTGTGCTCTATGCCACAATCTATGAAAATAGGCTAGCTACAGAAATTAACACTAAATTCCAGTTATTATCTTTATCATGGCCTGCAATTTTTCCCCCAAATGTACCCGTACCTCATAATTTGAGTAAACTTGTTTAGCTTAGATCTTTCATTTTCTGCTACTATAGACCTCAATATCTGTTCAGGCCACCCTCTGCCCTATGTCATGGCCTAGATATATTGGCTAGCTACAAAATCTCACTTCAAACTCCAGTTATTAGACGTAGAATGGCCAGAAATTCTCACATAACATTCGGGTACCCCCATAATTTGGATGCACTTTTTCATCTGAATTCCTTTCTGTTCCGGTGGTATACAGTAATAAGGAGATTCAGGCCACCATGTGCCCTATGCCATAGCCTAGGTGCTTGGGCTAGCTACAGAATTCAGCATTGAATTTCAGTTATTATCCTTAGCCTAGCCTGCAAATTTTCCCCCCAAAATGCCGGTACCCCATACTTTGAGTGAACTTTTTCACCTCAGATCCTTCCTGTTCTGTTACTATATACCCAAATATCTATTCAGGCCACCTTGTGCCCTATGTCATGGCATAGATATATTGGCTAGCTACAAAATCCCATTTTGAATTCCAGTTATTATCCGTAGCATGGTCATCAATTCTCACATGACATTCGGGTACCACCATAATTTGGATGAAATTATTCAACTGAGTTCCTTTCTGTTCCGGTAGTATACAGTCATGAGGAGACTCAGACCTAGATATATTGGCTAGCTACAAAATCCCACATTGAATTCCAGTTATTATCCGTAGCATGGCCAGAAATTATCACATTACTGCAGACCCAAATATCTGTTCAGGTCACACTGTGCCCTATGTCATCGCGTAGATATATTGGCTAGCTACAAAATTCCACATTAAATTTCAGTCATTATCCGTAGCATAGCCAGCAATTCTCACATGACAATCGGGTACCCCCATAATTTGGATGCACTTTTTCAGCTGAGTTCCTTTCTGTTCCTATAGTATGCAGACATGAGATGATTCAGGCCACCGTGTGCTCTATGCCATAATCTAGGAGAATGGGCTAGCTACAGAAATTAACACTAAATTCCAGTTATTATCGTTAGCATGGCCTGCAATTTTTCCCCCAAATATACCCGTACCTCATAATTTGAGTAAACTTGTTTAGCTTAGATCCTTCATTTTCTGTTACTATATGCCCAAATATCTGCTCAGGCCACCCTCTGTCCTATGTCATGGCCTAGATATATTGGCTAGCTAGAAAATTCCACATTGAATTCCAGTTATTATCCGTAACATAGCCAGTAATTCTCACATGACATTCGGGTACCCCATAATTTGGATGCACTTTTTCATCCGAATTCCTTTATGTTCCTGTGGTATACAGTAATAAGGAGATTCAGACCACCATGTGCCCTATGCCATAGTCTACGTGCATGGGCTAGCTACAGAACGCAGCATATAATTTCAGTTATTATCCTTAGCATAGCCTGCAATTTTTCCCCCAAAGCTACAGTACCCCATAATTTGAGTGATCTTTTTCGGCTTATATCCTTCGTGTTCTGTTACCATATATCCAAACATCTATTCAGGGCACCTTGTGCCCCATGTCATGGCCTAGATATATTGGCTAGCTACAAAATGCGATTTTGAATTCCAGTTATGATCCGTAGCACGGCCAGCAATTCTCACATGACATTCGGGTACCACCATAATTTGGATGAAATTTTTCAAATGAGTTCCTTTCTGGTCCGGTAGTATACAGTCATAAGAAGACAGACCACCGTGTGCTCTATGCCACAATCTATGAAAATGGGCTAGCTACAGAAATTAACACTAAATTCCAGTTATTATCTTTATCATGGCCTGCAATTTTTCCCCCAAATGTACCCGTACCTCATAATTTGAGTAAACTTGTTTAGCTTAGATCTTTCATTTTCTGCTACTATAGACCTCAATATCTGTTCAGGCCACCCTCTGCCCTATGTCATGGCCTAGATATATTGGCTAGCTACAAAATCTCACTTCAAACTCCAGTTATTAGACGTAGAATGGCCAGAAATTCTCACATAACATTCGGGTACCCCCATAATTTGGATGCACTTTTTCATCTGAATTCTTTTCTGTTCCGGTGGTATACAGTAATAAGGAGATTCAGGCCACCATGTGCCCTATGCCATAGCCTAGGTGCTTGGGCTAGCTACAGAATTCAGCATTGAATTTCAGTTATTATCCTTAGCCTAGCCTGCAAATTTTCCCCCCAAAATGCCGGTACCCCATACTTTGAGTGAACTTTTTCAGCTCAGATCCTTCCTGTTCTGTTACTATATACCCAAATATCTATTCAGGCCACCTTGTGCCCTATGTCATGGCATAGATATATTGGCTAGCTACAAAATCCCATTTTGAATTCCAGTTATTATCCGTAGCATGGTCATCAATTCTCACATGACATTCGGGTACCACCATAATTTGGATGAAATTATTCAACTCAGTTCCTTTCTGTTCCAGTAGTATACAGTCATGAGGAGACTCAGGCCTAGATATATTGGCTAGCTACAAAATCCCACATTGAATTCCAGTTATTATCCGTAGCATGGCCAGAAATTATCACATAGCATTCGGGTACCCCCATAATTTCGATGCACTTTTTCAGCTGAGTTCCTTTGTTCTCCTGTAGTATAGAGGCATGAGGTGATTCAGGCCACCATGTGCTTTATGCCATAATCTAGGAGCATGGGCTAGCTACGGAAATCAATACTAAATTCCAGTTATTATTCTTAGCATGGCCTGCAATCCCCCCAAATTATATTGTACTCCATATTTTGAGTGAACTTCTTCAGCTTAGATCCCTCCTGTTCTATTAGTATAGACCCAAATATCTCTTCAGGTCACCCTGTGCTCTATGTCATGGACTAGATATATTGGGTAAATACAAATTTCACATCAAATTCCAGTTATTATCCGCAGCATGGTCAAAAATTCTCACATAAAATTTAGGTACCCCCATAATTTGGATGAACTTTTGTATTTGAGTTTCTTTCTGTTCCAGTAGTGTACAGTCATGAGGGGATTCAGGCCACCATGTACCCTATGCCATAGCCTAGGAGCATGGACAAGCTACAGAAATCAACATTAAATTTCAATTATCCTTAGCATGGTCTGCAATTTTTTCTCAAATCTATAGTACCCCATAATTTGAGTGATCTTTTTCGGCTTATATACTTCCTCTTCTGTTACTGTATACATAAATTTCAAATCAGGCCACCCTGTGTCCTATGTCATGGCCTAGATATATTGGCTAGCTACAAAATCCCACATTGAATTTCAGTTATTATCCGTAGCATGGCCAGCAATTCCCACATAAAATTCGGGTATCCCCATAATTTGGATGAACTTTTCCAGCTGAGATCCTTTCTGTTCTGGTAGTATAACGTCATAAAGTGATTCAGGCCACCATGTGCCCTGTGCCATAGCCTATAGCTAGGAGCATGGACTAGCTACAGAAGCCAGCCTTGAATTTCAGTTATTATCCTTAGCTTGGCCTGCAATTTTCTCTCGAAAATACCGGTACCTCATAATTTGAGGCAACTTTTTCAGCTTAGATCCTTCCTGTTCTGTTACTATAGACCCAAATGTATGTTCACGCCACCCTGTGCCCTATATCATGGCCTAGATATATTGGCTAGCTACAAAATCCCACATTGAATTCCAGCTATTATCGGTAGCATAGCCAACAATTCTCACATGACATTCGGGTACCCCCATAATTTGGATGCACTTTTTCAGCTGAGTTCCTTTCTGTTCCGGTAGTATTAAGTCATGAGGTGATTCGAGCCACCATGTGCTCTATGCCATAATCTAGGAGCATGGGCTAGCTAGCGAACTCAACGCCAAATTCCATTTATTATCCTTAGCATGGCCTGCAATTTTTTCTCCCAATATACCGGTACCTCATAATTTGAGTGAACTTTTTAAGCTTAGATCCTCCCTGTTCTGTTACTGTACATATAGACCCAAATATCTATTCAGGTCACCCTGTGCCCTATATCATGGCCTAGATATATTGGCCAGCTACAAAATCCCACATTGAATTTGAGTTATTATCCGTAGCATGCCAGCAATTCTCACATGACATCCAGGTACCCCCGAAATTTCGATGCACTTTTTCAGATGAGATCATTTTTGTTCCGGTAGTATAACGTCATAAGTAGATTCAGGCCACCATGT